>JAPMOR010118126.1:0-34600 GCA_026543865.1 Argiope aurantia
TACAGGGTTTTCCAAAAAGTTTGTGAACAGCAGTTACAGTACAAGTATACAAAATAAAGAAATAAAGAGAATCCGCTACAAAGGATAAAAAAATTGATTCGTCTTCTTTTCTTCACCCCAGGATTAGACCTTAAAACTGTTGTCGATCCATGGTTTCACTCGACGGAGATTAAATCTGTTCTTTGCTTAGGTGAACAAATATTTATCATCTCAATTGTCTCTCTCCCCTCCCGAGGAAGGAAAATCAATACAATAAAAAAGGCCTTACAAGAATTCCATAAGGAAAAATTTTAAGAAATAGATACTGTAAATGAAAATCTACAGTTTTCAGTGAAGAAATCGTAGCATCCATAGGGTTTAGTTTAATTATATTAGCGTCCCGTTTTAAGCAACACTAGGGCTATTTTGGTACGGACCTCGTCATTTTGAACCGCGGTCAGGTGACGAGGACGATATCTGAGCTGGCACTTCCCTCTCCACACTACATCACACCAGCGGGAGGACGTTTGGCGCTGACCGATTTTGCGTGCAACAGACCCCATTACACGACGGTTCTTCGGTGGAATCGGGTCTCGAACCTGAAACCCTACGGGTCATGAACCGTAACCTTACCACCAGGCCACCGCGGTCCAGCATCCATAGGGAAAACACTATTGAGCAATTCTTTAGAAATGAGAGGTACATTAATTCAATGGCTAAAATTTTAACATAAGGCTCTTCTTCCTACTCTCAACAAGTAAAATTTTCTCGTACCCCTGTTTTAAACATGAAAAACTCGACAATAGTCAGCATCTACTTAATTTGCATGTTAATGGATTACATCTATTTAATTTTCTTGCAGCCGCAAATGTAATTCTTTGGATATTAAGTCTGCTAAAAATATAATAAATTTTTAAAGAATAACACTTGTCCAACATGATTTATATCCATTGTTTTATAGTTTTTCAATAAAATAAAATTTTTATCTTTAATATATAAACGTTTTATCTAGTACAAAAAATATTTGAGAAATTTATTTTAGACATGATGCGACTTTTATTTAAAACATTTCACATAAAAAAAACAGTCTTATTCATTCGTCCTAAAAAAAAACTGCCCTCCATTGATCCCATCCTAAAATTACTGTCCTTCATTGACCGCTTTCTCAAAAATTATCCGCCATTGGAATAATCTTAAAAATACTGTCACCTATTGACCTCGTCTTAAAATTACAGTCCTCCACTGACCTCGTCGTAAAAAAATTTTCTCCGTTCACCTCGTTCTAAAAGTACTTTAAAACGTACCTTATCTAACGGAATTGAGAAAGTAATAACTATGTGAAAAGCGGTATATTTTAGTTCAACTTTCTCGAAGATTATAGTTTACTTTCTCTTTCAATGAGGTTATTGATATACAGTGATTCTAGAAATTAGGTAACTTTTAGCTTAAATTCAAAGGAGGAAATTTTCGCTCATGAGAAAAGTAGATTCTAGATTAAGTCTTTAAATCTATTAATAATCTATTTCTATCATAGATGGTTAGAAGATTATAATGACCATAATAATCTGATATTACGATTTTAATTTTCAAATCGGTACTCATAACATGATTCCACCCAAGTTTCAATGCATAATAAGGGTCTCCAAAGTTTAAGTCCGCTATTGAAGCTCAAATATCCTCGCGTTTGTGAGGCAGGCAGATTTAGAATATGTAGGGGTGACTCAGGTGTCGATCTGTTATCTGGGTCGAGATAAGAGGTTTGTTCTATGATAGCAGGATGCTGTTAAAGAAATAAAACTGAACTATAAAGTTACAATTATTTTTAAACTTCAAATGAATTTCATGCAATATTGATTGAAACAAATCTTTTAATTTATATGAGAGTTACTTTAAAAATATTTGCTTATCGACTAGGTCTCTAAAAGAGAAACAAAATTTCAATAAATAATTCTAACAATTGACTGTTGTTTATTCGGTTGCAAAAACAATTTTTATAACTGTAGTGAACTGAGAGCTTCTCTTAGCTAAATAATGGAGTGGAAAATTGTTATTAGAAATGTTCTGGAGAGGCTCGCTGGGCTATCAAAAAATCCATTTAGTCAGAAGAAAAAAGATATAAATGAAATCAAGAAATAAACTTCAAACAAAAAGTTGAATCGAACTCTAAACAAGCTTAACACTTGCTAAATGTGTAATCACAGACTTGCCTTTGGAAACTGGTGTTCGTATCTTGCAAAACAATTATCTAATAAAAACGGCCTTTTTACGATTTAAAATTCAAAAAAATTACATTTATAATGGCATCAGATTCATAATTTTTCTCTTAACTAAAATATTTTCCAGTTCAATTTCATACACGACATTTTTAAATGCTATGTTGTAATTCAAACCCACCCAACAAAACATTCAACCGCATGTTTTTGCTAATCATTAGCTCCTTTTTACTTCCGTTGTTTCGTAATGTATATGTTACCGTTAAAGTATATAATGCAGTTATTTCATAGAATTCCTAGGTATTCCATGAAATAACTGATCGTGTCCGTTAAAGTATGTAATATGTTATTAATTTGACACTTTAACTAGTTATTCTATGAAATAACTAGGTATTATATAAACTAACTAATAAGAGACAGTTAAAGTGTAAAATAAACAATTTATCTAAAATGAAATTAAACTAATGATAGACAATTAAAATGAAAAAGAAGCAATTTATCTAATTTATGCAGCGTATAAATGGTAATTTATGGAAACGTACCATCAAATCATTTGTTACAACAAGGATTACTAGAATGACACTTGGAATAACAAAGAACATTATTTCTAAAACAAAAACATTTTTTGTTGACACACTGGGTTTTACACGAACATTTTTTAAATCCCTGACCAGTACCTTATCTTTGAGCTGTAGCAACCGATATTTCTACATTCGGTACTTCTTCGATTTTAATTAATTTTTGTTCACAGATACTGAACTGGGATCGGGAATATAATTGTTTTTTGCGGCCGTTTCTTGTGCCCAATTGGAAAAATCCTTCTTCGGTTATTTTTATGATGATAGCTAAAATAGATTTGGTATCACCTTCTCCTCTGCCAACTTCAGGCACTGGGATACGGACGGTAAACCCCACAGAGGCTTCAGAATGAGATTTATCCGACATTCATTTCATCTTTTTCGCTTGAATTTCTAAACATTATTTAGTCTTTTCTTTTTCTCTTTGAACATTAAGTTCATTAAGATTATTTTACACTTTAACGGGCTGCCGATCGTTATTCTATGAAATAACTAGTTAAACCATGAAATACAATAGAGTTTTACACTTTAACGAACACGATCAGTTATTTCATGGAATAACGAGGTATTCTATAAAATAACGGATTTCATACTTTAACGATAACATATACACTTTTTAAGTTGCAGAAAATTGAATCAATTGAAATCATGTTGACCACTCAAATCAAATAAAAAGGCATTTTTTTAAAGAAATGTATTCCTTTAATCCTTTAATCCTTTACAATCCTTTACAACTACAATTACAATTAATCCTTTACAACTTAAAGAGTTAATAATCTACGCAAACAAGCCAGCCACCAAATGTAGTAACAGCGTTAAACAATTCTGTTAAAAAGATAAGTAATTTTGTCAGGCAGCTTTGAACATTTTCTACTAATTTTATAGTAAATAGAAGAATACATAAAATATTTTAATTTTGGAATTCCTGGGAAATGGCTCTTCTCAATTGATCTAAGTGCTAAAATAAATTATTCATATGATTTGTTTCGAAACCAGAATGACCCATAATACCAGTTTTACGTTTCTTACCAGTGTTCGTTATAACAGAAAAGGAAATGATTTTCAAAGGGAAAGTAAATAGGAAAAGTAATAGTAATCTTTGTATACATGGTAACAATGTGATAGATGATGATTAATTATATTTAGAATTATTCCCATTTTTAGATTTTAAATTCGGTGACTGTTTATATAACGAAATAATACAAAAAAAACTATCAACTAAGTTAAATTTATACTATATATCTTCGTTCTAACAAAGAACGCAAATAAATTGCTGCACGAAAATAAATTTACGTTTATAAAGAAAAGTAAAAACATAAAAATTTCAATTTTATTTTCTCATGTACTATATGTTTGCTTACTCAAGCTTAATAAAACAAGCATATTCCCACTTTTAAATAAGTATCTTAACACATCCATATTATTTTATGAAGTGCAAAAATGGCAAAAGATTTTATTTATTTTTAAATTAATTTGGATTTTTTAAAAAAACTGAAAACATTCGTGTCATTTTGCGTCATAATGAAAATGAACGCTGTAGCATTCTCATCTCTAAATATGTTGAGGTTGTACGCTAAAACCAAGATAAGTTGTTTGAGTCGCTCGAATTTATGGCATATCTAAAATATCCATTCTGTGGCCATAAATTTTATTCAATAAATTTTTTCTTATTTTCCACCCTTGAAAATATAACATTTACTACAACAGAAGACAAGCTTTTTGCCGCCGTAACCACGCACTGCTTCACCAAAACATCACAAATAGGTACAATCGCAAAAGATAATCAAAGTTCTCGAACGAAAAATTCCGATTTTCGAATTTTTATTTCTGCTGTGACATTTCTAACGATTATCGTCCTGCCTCGCGACCACGTTGTCATCCCTCCCCGCCACTGTCCCCACCTAATTACTGCTACAGTAATTGTGTTTACAAAAGTTAACCGAACTCGAATCTATCGCAGAGCAGCGTAAAGAAGAAACCGACTCGCAGCGAATGCATGAGCACACGCATGGGCAGATGGCGGAACGCGTGTCCTCCGTGCAGGTGGGTGCAAACTTAGTAGAAAACCTTTGAAAGGTTACCTTTAGGGCTCTGATTCGTCCTGGAAGGCGGGATGTCCGCATCTAAAATACGACTTGAAGCCAGAGAGGATCTTTTGGAGCGACGATCAGGCGAGGAGGTGCTACGGCGATCCTCCATTTTGCATTACCCTTCCACCCCCCGGCTAGTCCACCCCCCTAGCCTTCCCTCATTCCAATCGATCCGGAAGGAATGTGTAGCGAGCATGCGTGGAAAGGAACATCTGTCCTTTTTATTCCGGAAGAATGAAGGGAAAGCGGAAGCGGGCACTTCATGTAAATATGAAAATAAAAATTAACTCCAATTGTGATTTTTTTTTCCCTTAAGATAAAAGAGGGCGGGCGGTTTATCGTAGATCTGAATACGCTTATCGAAAAATGAGCTTCATTTTATAGCTCAGAGGGTGGGCGTATAAAATATTAAAATGCTACCTTTTGTTTCATTTCATGCGCGATTTTTTGGGGATTGATAACAGAAACTTAAGGGGGCAGTGGACTCTATTAAATGCTTTTGGGAATTATGCAGTCAGGGTTATGAAAATTTTTATGCATATGTATTAAAATATAAATACGTCAAATTTCTTTTTAAAAACATTTTAAAACGAAATAGAATATTTTTAAAAATTTAAAACATATATAATTTTTAAAAATTTCAAAATATCCAGGCGTTTTAGTTTTTTATTTTTTCTATTCTTTTTTCCTTATTATCCAATATAAATTTATTTGGAATAAAACTCTGTATGATTTGTAATTCCAATTAAATGCTAATTTTTTAGAAATATTTTTATACACACTAACTGAATTTTCATAAGAATTTTATGTTTTTCTGAACTAAAATTGACTTTTCATGAGCTAAAAAACTCGAAACATAAAGTGCATACCCCATTTTATCTTAATGTTTTACCGAAATCTTTATTATCAATTTCATTAAATTTCTTCAAAAATTAAGACACCTGGTACATTTCAAAGATATATAAATCTAATTATAATATGATTTTGAGAAAAGTTATTAAAATGTACTTTTCTTCCTCTTAAATATCCCTTCAAATATTTATTTTACTGAACAACACCTTTTATAACACTATTTTAATTGAATACAAACACATATTTTGGTGATGAAACAATCAAAAGAAAATTGAAGTTTTCATCCAATTTTGCCTATTTCAAAGTCCACTGCTCCCTTAAATATTTTTATGTGAATATTTTACTGAGCATCTGACTATTATCATCAAAAAATTTTTAAAAAAATCTCGAAGTGTCTAAAAGGGCTGAAAACTCTCAAAAGTGTAATGAAATGTATGATCAGTCAGAGAAAGTATTGGTAAATTTGGTGTCAATAAAGAATTCTTTGATAAGATTGGCATGAGAAAAGATCAATAAATTTTTGTCGAGTATTGGAAATATTCAAATTAAAAATTAAAATCTTTCTGCAAAAACTTCATTTTTATGTTCCTACTTAAATTTAAAAGCTGTTTTTGAAGCAATATTGCATTTTCACATGGCCTTTCGCTTGTAAAAATACTGATACTGTATCAGTATATATAGCGTGTAAAATTTTCACACCACTAAGCAATTACAATTTCATTCTCGTTGAATGGCTAATATGAATCATCAGAATTTTCCCTACAATTGTTTCGTTTCCTGGTGCTCATGAATCATTACATGTGTGATAAATACATAAATTTCCAATAATGGAAATTAACTCCACACTGAATCGAAAAAGATTGTAAGCTTATTTTCCATTCATTTCAAATGAGGTAAACTCTTTCAAGCTCCTTCATTAAAATTCTCGTTTGAAGCTGCCGTTTCAGGTTTCGTCCAGCCTGCAATATAAGGAATGGAAAAGTTGTAGATCAATTAAACAGAGGCGCTTTCTTTTACAGCTCTGCGCCCCTAAAATCGTTCTATTAACACATACAGTAAAATTTCACACCCCAACAAAGGGAGGAAGGACATTTGTTACTCGATATTTTTGCTTGTTCAAGGTTCCTATAGATGACGAGTCATCAGTTGAATCGAATGGAATGCTTTAAAAAATATTAGTGTTTTTTTTAATTATTTGTATTGGTTTTTCTCAATGTATTATATAAAAATATTTTATGAAAAACCTTTTTAAACATATTTTTATTAAGTAACCTTTATATAAACACTATTAAAAATTCAAATTCATTTGGAATTATGTAATTTTTTATTATGATGTAGTTTGTAGAAGAAAAAAATATGTTTTGATTTTACGATTATAATACTGATTGTAGAATCTGAAAAACATAGGCAATGATTTCTTAAACATTTGGATAAGAACTTTTTGTATAGCTAAAAAGTTACCAAATCACTTATTTTTTTTTTGTCGTCAAATTGCAATTGGTAATATGCATGAGTGAAATAATTGTAGTTTAATAAATTTGATTGCAATAAACGGATGTTTTATGTTTAAATAAATTCTAATTTGCATTTACTCCATTCGTTTATAGGGAATTCACAGCATTTGGAATATCACAGTAACTCTTCTTAGCATGCGTATATGCCAAAAGATTGTAGACTACAAGTCTGTTTTGTTTCTTTTGAATTTACTTTAACCCTCAACCAGATTTTAGACAGGAAATTATCACAATGAAAAAAAAAGCATAGTAAAAATTTTTAGAAAACCTTATAGATTAATTGCCAGAGAAGAAAGAAATGTTGAATAAAATATCATTTCTTGCCTGAACTATTCAGTAAAATAAGAAGCAAGAAAGGCAACCCTATTGATCTACTCATATACATCATAAAAGCTCTAATTTTCCCAATAACTCCAACGGAAGATGATCGAAATGGCTGATGAGAATAAGCACACATTCTTTTATCAATCCTCTTAGCCCAAATAATAATCGGAAAAACGCGATATCTTATTTTCTTATCATCAGTCAATTATTTTGTCAAATGTAGTACAAACTATAAGCTCATTCAGTGACAGCCTGACGATTTTACGTAGCCGACATCTGTTACAATGATTTCTTAATCAATCGACCAAAATTTATCAAGAAAATTCTATTTCTTATTCATTTGCCGCCATGTAAGTTATGTTCTGAAATGTAGACATTCTGTCGACATAAAACGTTATTGTGGTATTTCGAATGTTTATAATGTATTACCTTTAAAACAGATGTTAAACTATCGTATTCGTTCATACTCAGCAGCACACCACTTTTTCAAAGTGGTAAAAACAGTTGTTGATGAGGGGAGGCACAGACATTCACAGACAAAGGAGTAATTGCTTCTTCTCTATCACCGCCTCTGGTGAGCGTATTAAATATTCGAAGCAATTTATTTTTAACAGAAAAAGAATTGTTACTGATCAACGGATTCTTTACTAATAACAATGTCATTTTACGATTATACGTAGCTTACTCCGTTTGAAAAAAAATGCAGTTTTCTGTGTAGAGAAAAGGAGTGAATTCATTCTTATGGAGATAGTCTATCAAATTATGAATTGTAGTCTCTCGCTCGATAAATCGCATAATTCTAGAATTTATTTATTTTTACTTTTAAAGGGCATTTATGGAGAAAAATTGGTACAATATATATCAATCAAAACATTTTTCATCATTTTCTACAACTTTTTCCCCTTTTCGTCCAATATGTCTTGCAATTGATTGTCTTCCAATTTCTTTGATCCTCCAGGCCGTTCTTTGTCATTAACATCGAAATAATCACTCTTAAATCGTTGAAACTAAAGCCGACAATTGGGATATGAAAGAGCAGCACCGCCACAAGTTTCTAAAAGTGTCTGATGGGCTTCGTCAGCATATTTCTTCAAATCAAACAAAAGAAGCAATGAATGTCCAAAATGCAATTTGGAGTGTTCCTTGATTGGAGTCTTTATACACAGAATAACTCAATAATACTAAATGGAAAACTTTCCAAAATGATGACTAAAAGAGTAATAGTAAATTGGTAAAACTCAGAACCATTGTTGTTTATATAGACACTTAGCATGCTTACCGATAGATGTAGCTGATTAAAATACATGCAAGCACCTAAAATAATGACAAATCGCCGGAAACTTAAACCCAAGAAAAATAGCTTAGGCAAGAACATACGAGGGGTGATACAAAAAAAAGCTTTCAAGCAGCAATATTTGGAAAGTAGAAATTATGGATGGGAATATTGTTACCCAGAGTGGAGACACATGGCGCTAGTTGTCTTAGACCACTCATTCGAGCTGATAGTGTTAGTACTGAGACCTGAAACAGCGACAGTAATGGCAAGACGTCTAGAGAAGTGGTCTCGCACAGAGGTGTGAGCCGTGATACGATTTCTAAGGGCCAAAGATGTGTCCCCATAGAACAGTCACAGACAAATCGTTGAAGTGTACGGGGACGAAGCAATGAGTAGACAACAGGTGGCGAAATGGTGTCGTTCTTCTGAAGTGAGCAGAGAGATTTCTGCAAACGTTTAGGTGGGAGGTCTGGAGCCACTCTCCATACAGCCCCGATTTGGCTCTCAGTGACTATTTCCTTTTCCCGGCATTGAAGAAACATTTATCCGAAACAATGTTCATATCAGACGGTGATGTTTAAAAAGGTACCAAGAACTGGCTCAGTAGCCAGGGACCTGATTATTACCAAGACGTGTTAAACAAATTGGTGCAGTTGTGTGATAGATGCCTCAACAGGTTTGGTGATTACGTAGAGAAGTGACAGCCACATATGTCACTTAATTCATTTGTGTCCTGTGTCTATTGTTAATAAAGCAGTTTTCCTTTGCTGGTAAACTTTTTTTGGGTCACTTCTTGTAAAAAGAAAACGTAAATATTATTTTTAAATCAAGACGCCTGCTTTTATTATTAAATATTTTTTTTAATTATCTTTATATAAATGAAATAGTTCAGGTTTGAATTCTTGATCTATAAATTGATAGTTGAACTTTTTCGAAATGAAATAACTATACGTTAACAATTACTATATGTTAACAATTATTAAACGATTACAATTTACAAACTAGGCAATCCTAAATTAGGCCATTTTTTTTCATTTCAATCTAAATTAGCTGTTAAAACAAACAATATTGGAATTTTATTTGAATTTTTTTTCTGGGAATTTTCTTTTATGAAGTATTTAGATAAAATTTTTGAAAGAGGTAGAAAGATTGACCTTGAGATGAGGTATGAATTTTGGTTTAACAGATGATTATCGCTCAATCTTAAGAAAAATAACTTCAAATCAATACTTTGATCATAAAGCCGAAGATTTCCCAAACATATGGATTTTTGAAAATTTATTTAACTAATATACATTATATAGCAAGCAGAAAAGGCCTTTATTGAACTCTAAATATTGTAGAATGTTAGATGCGGCTTTTCACATCATACGGCGGGAATTATTGAGTTTGTCTGAAAACATCTGTGAATGGTTGGACCTATTTTTCGGTTACCTGCAAATAGAAGTCACTACCCTCTTTGTTTTTACATCCAATTTCTCTCGTTGCATTTTACCAAGCACTATTTTTTTTCACCGTACATTATGATGATAAATTTCACTTGATTTTAATTTTTGGTTTCATTTCAACTTTTTATGGCATTAATATGCTTTGTACTTACAGGGTACCGATTTGCACAGGCAGTTATTATAAAATACCAGTAATCTGAATTTTATAATTTAAGTTGAAAATACTTGATAAGTAGCAGAAAATGGAATATGTTTTTGAATGCCTTTTCTCTCACCGATTGGAACCGAAATTTGAAATTGAACTACAATTGGCTGTCACCAGATCAATTTCCAAATTTCGCTCATTTAAATCACTGCAACTGCATGCAGGCAAAAGTACAAACCGACATATGGTCAACAGTTGATAGATGTGTTTCAACATTACAACCAAATTTCATTTACCTCAATCCTTATTAGTTTGAATTGTTGCTTTCACATGTACGCAAAGATGGACGGCCATTCCTTGAGGAATTTTGCTATAAATTTGAAGCGAATTTACCTTTTAAATGCTAAAATGAACCAAATTTTATCAGACTAATTCTTTATGTTTTATTAGAAAAATTTGTTCTAGGACAGAAAAGCTTCTTATGAATGCATTTGCTTCAAAATTCAATAGAAATCTGCAAGTTTGGTGTAAAGTCCCCTATATAAATTTCAACTTTAATTTATCTTGTTTACAACTGACATAATTAAAACATGCGTCTATTGTAAACATGATTTTTGGACTCATAAAGATCCAAACAGTGGTGATTCGAGTTGAAATATTTTTTACGATTATCTTTCCTTCTCTCTCTTCATACTTCGTATAAGAGAAAGTCAAATCAAATTAAATTAGACACATATTTAAAGGACAATGATAAAAGTGAATGTGTGTGTGTGACTGAATGCGTTCAGTTTACTTATAAAATTAACTCGGCTGTACAAATTCAATGCAAGTCAGGTTTTCAATGAAAAGGTTAGTTCTGGAATCAAGAGGGGAAAAATGACACAGGCCTCCATAAGCAAAACTTATTATCACTGAAAACCACAAAGAAAGCCTCGCACAAAAACTCGTCAGAAGTATGGATAAATGATGCAAGTCAATACATTTTTGTCGACAAATTTTACAGGTAGAAGCATGAAAATTTGTTTCCTTGTCGATAAATTGAAGAAAAATGTTTTAATCATTGACATTTTTCCTCGGGGAAGGGGTTTAGGAAAAAAAATTTGTGAATATATATATATAGTTTTACTTTTTTGAGACTCTCTATATACTGTAAAATGGAAAAATGTTATTTTGAAGTAAAAGTTGATCTTCTTTTCAATTGTACTAAGTTATTGTCCAACGAAAGAATTGATTAATAAAGATATACAAATTGCTGTATTAATAAATAAAGATATACAAATTGCTATTGTATTTTCCTATGTCCATCCGAGGATTAGGGAAAGGTGTTTACTTTCCTACTTTATAAAATGAAATTAAAATGTTATTTCCATTTTTTACGTGCATTTTCGATAAATTAGATTCATTTTAACTGCTCATAGAAACTCTAACAACTAATCATACTTGCAATAAATATTTATATTTGTATCCATATAATTACTTTACATAAAAACTTTCACTTTTAGTCCCCTATCGAAATTCTTATGCTTGATTATTGGTATATATTCGATTGTTAAGAAGGTAATAATCATCCTCGCATTTCAATTGTTATCGAACAAAAAAATATTTCAACAGTCACTTCTGTTGTTATTGTCATCGGCTATGTAACTGTTTAGATATTCAACATAATTACAAAATACAAACAATGTAGCAGAAGGAACAATAAAAACATAACCTGTTGATTTCTACTAAAATTCATTTACTTTTCTGCAACCGATCGTTGTGTGACGTTTTCTTGTTCTGAGCAATGCTTAGTGCTTTTCTTGACTGTTTCACTGTGGCTACGGCCGTCGGTGGACTCATCGTTTTTGTGACTATTTGGGAATTGATAAAATATTCCCTATTTCCCCGTTTAACATCTACTGGGGATTTGTTTTCTGATCCTGATTTGGATCCAAATGCGGTAGTACCATCTCAACCGCCTGAACCGCGAGTTGCCGTAGTGCACTCGTATGCAGTGTTTCGATTTTGCCAGGCATTGGACATTCCAGCTGAACTGGCTGCTGCTCAAGTCCGGAAAGCTGATGCTCCGGTAGTGAAATCATACATGGTATATAAAATCTGCTGTGGATTGAACTTGCCGGCCCGATTGGCTCCCATCGGTGTCCCGGTTGTGGAGTCATATGACATCTATCTGTTGTGCTTGGCTCTGGACTTGCCGGCGGAATACCGACAGCGGATATAGACAGTTTAACATCGAAACTGTCGGCAGTCTCCGAATACTGTTCATGACTGATCCAAAGATTATCTGCTGCCAAATGTTCAAACACCGTATCTGCTTCGGATGCTAGTTCAAAAACTGTCATGTGCTTCTCGAAGCTGTTTAATATTATTTTCAACATCACAAACTGTGCCCGGTTGTCATATAAAATTATGAAACCAGCATGTTGTCATCATCATAAATAAAACATCAGCAGCAGCAATAAAAAAAAATAAAAAAAAAAACTTTTGTCAGCTGCAGCAATGTAGGGAGGGTTGGCGGGTGGGGAACGAGAGTAGCCCACCTCCACGTGGTGTTCCCCGGGCAACGGTGCAGTTCACTGGAACTGCAACGGCTAAGAGGCTACTCAAGCATGAAATATAAATAAAGATGTTTCATTTCGTCTTTTAAAACTGCTTAGATATCATTTTTTAATTCTTTTTCATTATCTTGAATTTTTTAGTTTCTGCATTTTTAACATGTTAATGTTTATGCATACTTTCTACATATAATTCGAGCAATATGTATATCATTAAACAATATTAAAAAATTAACTATCGATCGAATATTTCATCTCAATCTGGAAAATTCAGAAAAAGATTCTTCAAGGGCTGTGGGCTTACATATACCAGAGTACTCGAAATACCAGACAATATAAAAAGCAGAGGCAGTGGTCACTGCAAAACAAACTCACATGTTCTCTAATGAAGCTGTTATTCCTCTCACCCTGCATAACTACGTCCACCTTGGGCAGGAACACAAATACCGTGCATGTCATTTGAGAATTTTTATAATCAAATATATATCATTGCAATGAATCTAATATTTGTACTGAATATGATGCGGGGAGATGTATTTTCGACAAACTTATTTTTATTCTATTGTAACCAAAATTTGACACTCACTGATGAGTTATTGGGCTCACATGCATACAAAAATACACAGAAATAGACAGTCAACCTTTTGAAAGATTTGGGTATAAATCTGGGAAAAGATTTTGGTATATAACATTTAAAATGCTAAATCTGTGTACCAAATTTTATACATCTAGCTCTTTATGCATTTTAGTTTCTATCGAGCTCGTTTGCACTCGGGGCAACTAGACTGGCTCTTTTCCTCCGAAGGGATTAAGTTCAAAATTTTATAACTATCTACAAATGTAGTGTTGAGTCCTCATATGAAATCTGATCCATCTTTCCCAAATATTTTTCATTATTTTTCTGAGACAGATTAACAGAACGACAGACAGACGCATTTCCAAAAATGTGTTTTTCGTGAAGATCTGTCAAAATCTCGAGTTTGAAATTCTGGACGATTATAATGTTTTCTCCTTGCATGACATCGCATTCAAGAAGATAAAAATGTAATAATTTCTTTCAATCTACGCTCTGATGAATTAATCATTTTATACTTTTCTACAGATTTCGGTTTTCTTCAGTCCTAATTAGAAAAAGGACTTTGAAACTCTATGATTTTAAATAAAATAAAAGGTCCCTTCCGTTGCTAATAAAAATGGGAGAGTTATGAAAATTTGAATATCACTAACTTAAAAAATTGCAAGATCTTAGGCTAATTCTATGAACAACTTTAAGATGGTACGTAAATCAATACCCGTACTTTCTCCAAGACTGATTGACGTAAAATTATGAATTATACGTCCAAGACTGATTTTATGTCAATCAGTCTTGGATTGGATTGTCCTAAAATATTGTTATTCAAAACTTCGTAAATCGGTTAGATGTGTTCGCAGAAGAAAGAAAATATTATTTTTAGTTTCTGTTTAAATTTTACAGCGTCAAGAACATTTCTTTCATAATTTATTCAGATTAAAGATTTAAGAAAGATAAAATGCTGGCTTCAAAACTTTTTCAGCAGTATACTTATTGACTGAAAGGAAATTAAATATTTTTTACATTATTTAAATCCTTTTGAAATGAAAACTAAAAACCGAATTTTATGATGAGTAAAAGAAATTTTTACCTAAAAGTTTTTGAGATTTTGCATAAATCATAAAAAATATTCTTTAGTACAAATAAGACTTAAATGCTGAATGAATCTATTTTCTATTCTCATATTTTTTTTAATGTTTAGTTTCAGCAAAAAAAATCTTTTAAGATTAATTGAAAATTTATCACTTCCTTTGTATCTCAAAGTTCAAATTTTACGGGAATTGACCAAAATTTACAGAAGTTCTTAGTACTCTTAAAACAACGGATATGGCTTCTAAAATAGCGTGAGTTATATGCATTGCTTTCGATATCATCTGAATGTACAAAATTTCATATCTCTGGCACTAGAGGGAGTGAATTAAAAATGTGTTAAAAAATTACTAACATGAAGCAATTTAAGTATAAAAATCCCATGTTGTTAATGTAACAGTCCCTTTCCTCCATACCATGTGTCTTGGCGCAACGTAACCAACTCTGGCCATAAAAATCGAATCCAAGCAACCAACCAAACACTTTCATTCATTTATTTTATGAAGGCCTAATTTAAAAACTTCAAGGATAATTTTTGTAGAGGATAGAACAATCGAAACTCTTAATTTGAAACTTTTAAGTTTGAAATTATTTTACTCCAAAAGATCTTCCACTTAATTTTGAAACTGGGGGCCAACAATCTCAAAGCTAAGGCTTCACCATGAGGCCACCATACTTTTGATAAACTAGGAACACTGAAAATTTAAGTGTACATCAATGCTTTTGTTGGCGATACAGGTAATCAATTTTAAACTATTAAATAGTAAATATCGAAAACAATTATCTCGAAAATTGTTCACTATGACGAGTCGATTATTTGATTGACTTGCTTAGTTTTTTATTTCAATAGATTAGATATTAGTGGGAAATGACTGTTTCATCACGTCCCTTCCATCTTTTGATATCAATGATTTATATCTACTAACGTTTGAAAAAAATCACCCTCCTTACACCATGTTCCTCACTGATATGAATCCAATGAAAATGACTGTAGAAAGGAGTGGCGTTCTAAATATAAATTTTTAAATGTCCCTCTATATCCAGTTCAAATAAATTCATAAGCCTAAAAGTAATATAAAAGGATAATTTATAGAAGTCTATATTTTACAAAAGATGCAAAACTCCTCACTGTGATAAACCGTGACTCCTTCAATAGTGACCACGCACACACACATCAAATAGATGCAGTCCATACTTGTAGTCTTCTCTGTTCATTTACTGACTCCAAATGAATATACGTTTCCTTGTATCCTTGTTTAGAAATGTTAGAACTAGCTGAATAAAATCTACCAAAATTGTAGATTAACTGATAACAACATCAAATTTTGAACCGAAATTCTCGATGGAAAAAAGACTAAAATGCACATTTCGTTATCCTTAGTAGAAAATGAAACTACGCACGTAAAGTGTGTCATTTTGTGGATGTAAGCGATAAAGTCGAAGGGAGGATGTTATCTCAAGTTCATCTTATGACAAAATCATATATAAAAGAGAAATATCAATGTTATGATTCTATAGAACATCATAACATTGTCATTGTAACATCCATGCCAGCAGTCTCTCAACTTCGAAATTAATCAAATAAAAGGCAGGAAACATTTCTTACACCTGAAGGTGATACGTCCATTTAGAAATCAGAGGAAAACAATTAATTTTAGGGAATTCAGAATTTAGTGGATATATGAACCAATAATTTGAATCATGATAATGCTTTAAGACTGATTCACCTAGATTTATATTGTAAAGTTTGCTCTTTATTTAATGTATGTACAAAATTAATAAAGTCGCAAAGCTTTCAAGTAATAAGTGCAGTTTGTAAAACAAAAATGAATATCTCTGTAAAGTATGTTTCTAAAAAATAAAAAATATTGAAATTAGAAAATTAAATGATTCTGAATTAAAACTGATGGTATTAAAAGGCTTTCATTTTTTTATTTTAAAGCGATGCAGAAACCGGATTTATACATTAATATGTTCGGATAGAAATGACAAAAATTATTAAAATATTGATTAATATTAAATTAAAATGTTGAAATAAAATTTCGTTGATGATTATCTTCTAAAAACAAGTAACTAAGTGACGGGTTCAACAACTGTACAACTGACTGCCTTATTCAGTATTTTGAGAGATACTTTCATCACATATATATCTTACAATTTGTAGATATGTCTAATATATTTTACAGACAGTATGTTGTTCCATAAAAGGATCGTATCTGTTTCGACTCCGGCTCGACTATTTACGTTCATGTTTGAGAAACGATGATAAATTGATAGAAACTTCTGAAGATACATATGATTCCCTTTTGAAAGCTTTAGTAGAAAGATTCGAAAATAAACGTGTAATTGTGGACACCATATCAAAAATATAATTAATCAAGTAAACATTTAACAGAATCGGCAGTGATTACCCAATTGGATATTCTTTCGAGAACAAGTGCAAGATTTGAAGAACTGAGAAACGAATGATCCCAAGTGTTGTATGCTGTGTAAAAACGCTGATCATCCATTGCAAAAGCGATATGAAATTGTTCGTGAAAAACATTTATGTTTAAATTGTTTCGGTTCTCACAAAATCGCTCAATGCAAATCGAAACACACTTGTTTCACTTGCAAAGCAAAGCATCATACTCTATTTCACCGGATGCAGTTGTCCACAGTAATTGATGACTCCTCCTCAATGAATTCAAGGCAGACTCCAACAGTCTCAGTTGCTCACCCCTGTTCGTTGTGCAACCCTTCCCCCCTGACTTCCTGTTTCGTTACGCAAAAGAAAAGAGTGATTCTAGCTACGGCCGTTGTTTATGTTTTGGATAGTTTCGGAACTGTCAGAAAGGGTAGGGCTTTATTGGACTCTGGAAGCATGTGTAATTTGATGACATCTGATTTCGCCAATGCACTTGGTTTAAAGAAAGAAAAAATAAATGTTCCGGTATCGGGGATTTCTGATACTACTCTTAATGTGAAAAGAAAAAGTACCTCCGCTATTTTGAACTCTGATGGTTGTTTTACTGCAACGCTAGATTTCTTAGTCATTCCGAAAATCACAGATCTAATGCCATCCATATCTATTGATTTGAAAGAATAGAAATTCCGCCATACGTCAAATTAGCAGATCAGGAGTTCTTTTCCCCCAAAAAAGTGGATATATTAATAGGGGCTGAAATATTCTTAAGTATCTTTAAAGAAAATAGATTTGATATAAATTATTCGTTAATTTTGCTGTATTTGAACATATACTAAGTGGTTCAAGTAAACAAGAATCTCAGCATTGTGGTTTAATTTATCAAATAGATAACTTAGGTAATTTGTTAAAGAAATTTTGGGAAGTCGAAAATATGATAGATATACCTACATCTAAAAATAAAGAATTAGCATGCGAAGAAAATTTCTTGCAAACTTAAGGTAGAGATGAGCAAGTTAAATATATTGTTAACCTTCCTTTTAAGAAGAATATGCAATTAGGTAATTCCATTCAAACTGCAAAACAAATATAAGAGAGTCTATGGAAGCGATTAAATAATGATCCGAATATTTCTAATCCTTATTGTAATTTTCTGAAAGAATATGAACAATTGGGTCATATGCAAAAATTAGATAATAGTGACAATGTAAAATATGTCATGCCTCATTACGGCGTTTACAAAGCTGATAGTAGTACAATAAAGTTACGTGTAGTTTTCGATGCCTCTGCTGCATCTACTTCAGGTGTATCCTTAAATAACTGTTTGCTAAAAGGAAGTGTTATTCAAGATGACTTGTTTTCAATCTTATTGAGATTCCGAAAGCATAAGGTTTCATTTACTGCTGATGTCAAGAAAATATACAGGCAGATTTCGGTTAATTCTGAGCAGTGTAATTTTCAGAGCATTTTTCGGAAAACTAGGAGTTCTGAGGAACCTTCGTTTTATAAGCTTCTTACAGTTACATGCAGCACCAAATCTGCTCCCTACTTAACTACGAGAGTGCTAAACCAATTAGCAATAGATGAGCAACACAAATTTCATTTAGCATCTTCTATAACCTTAAAGGATTTTTATGTTGATGATGTTCTCTATGGTGCAGATGGCATTTCTACTGCAATAAAATTACAGCAAGAATTGATTTCTTTTCTAAAAGCTGGTGGCATGGATTTGCACAAATGGTGTGCAAACAAGGAAATGCTTTTAGAATATGTTCCATCTGAAAATCAAGGTTATCAGTTTGGCGATTCTGATATTAAAACACTTGGCTTGATATGGAACCCAAAAGAAAACTGCTTTAGTTTCAATGTCACTCCATCAACTAGCATTCAAAAAAAGCGAACTGTTTTGGCTGATATAGCTAAACTTTTTGACCCACTTGGTCTTCTAGGACCAGTGATAGTAAAGTCAAAGACCTTCCTCCAGAGATTTTTTCTACACAAAATTGAATGGGGTCAAGAGTTACCACATCAGGAAAAGCGCGAATGGGACATATTCAGATATTGTTTAGGGGATATTACAAAGATGCAAATTCCTTGTTGTATTCTAACTAACTCAATCTAGGAAATTGAACTACATGGTTTTTCTGACGCATCGAAAGATGCTTATGATACAGTCATCTTTCTTAGTTGTGTTATTATACTAAATCATGTGAAAGTTTCTCTACTATACAGCAAATCTAAAATTGCTCCAATTAAGGTGATGACAATATCCCGTCTTGAGCTATGCTCTGCTGAGATTCTTGATAAGCTCGTTTCTAAAACTGTGTCATCTCTTAACCTGAAAATAGATAAAATTTGCCTCTACTCAGATTCTACTATAGTACTGGCCTGGATAAATACTTCATCGCATCTGCTTAAGGTGTTTGTGTCAAATAGAATTTCCCGCATCCAAGAGCTGACGAAAGAATTTTCCTCGCATCATGTAAAAACTTGTGAAAATCCTGCTGATATTATTTCACGTGGTATGACTCCTCGTGAACTTATGAACAATCATTTTTGGTGGAATGGTCCACAGTTTCTTCAACAAGTTACTGTATAACTTAGTGATGAAAGTAACATTCCTACTGATGAGGAATATTTTCAAGAACTGAAAGGAGAGACTAATTTTAAGTGTGGATGCTACATTTTTAGATTTACTTTTAGGTATTACTAACAAATATTCTAAATTAATTCGTATTGTAAGTTTTCTTTTTAGGTTTTGTAATAATTTAAGAAATCCTAAGAATAGGTTGAATGGACCTCTTCATACAGTAGAATTACAAAGGGGTAAATCATTCTTGGTTAAATCTGTGCAAGAAATGGCATTTCAGGGTGATATAAAATTACTTCTTCATCGAAAACAACCCACAGGTAAAATTAAAAATCTAAATACTTTTCTTGATTAAGATGGAATTTTGAGAATAGGAGGTCATATTCAACACAGCAATGTAAATCTTGACCAGGCATCCAGTTATCTTACCCGACAAAAGTAATTTAACATAAATTATTGTTATGTATTTTCATTTGACAAATTTGCATATTGGGCCTCAAAATTTATTATGTTGTGTTCGTAGAGAATTCTGGCCTTTAAATGGAAGGAATGTTTGTAGAAAAATTGTCCACACTTGTATTACCTGTTTCAAAGCAAAACCTTTGAATAATGAACAAATTATGGGTAATTTGCCAAAAGTACGTGTGAATGTAAATTCAAATTTTAACTGCACAGGTATCGACTTCGGTGGACCGTTTTTCATAAAGTATCAAGGTCGAAGGAAATGTTTATATCATAAAATTTATGTTTGTTTATTTATCTGTATGGTTACTAAAGGTATTCACTTAGATATTGTTTCTGATCTAACTTCTGAATCATTTATTGCATGCTTCAAAAGGTTCTTTTCACGACGAGGTAAATCGCAATTTATTTTTAGTGATAATGGTAAGAATTTTGTAAGTGGTAATTCTGAATGAAAGAGATTCGCTATTATGGTAACTAAACATGATGAATATTTATCTAATTTTTTATCTGAAGAGGGCATTCAATGGAAATTTCTTTCCAGAGCACCTAACTTTGGTGGCTTATGGGAGGCAGGTGTCAAATCCTTCAAATACCATCTCAAACGTGTTGTTGGAGTTTCAAAGTTAACATATGAGGAATGTTTTACAATTCTGCATCAAATCGAAGGAATTTTGAATTCCCGTCCTATTACTCCTTTGTCTAGTGACATAGACGATCTGGAAATTCTGACACCTGCACATTTTCTCATTGGTTGGCCAATCACATCTATTGTTGAACCTAATTTAACAAACACGGAAAATAATAGATTAAATTTATGACAATCAATATCAAAAATTCTACAAATCATATGGAAAAGATGACAAAATAACTATTTAAGTACTTTGTAACAAAGACATAAATGGATAATTAAGAACCAAAATTTAAAAATTGGTGACATGGTTTTGCTCAAAGAAGAAAATCTTCCATGTTGTAAATGTATTTTAGGTAGAATTATAAATGTATTCTATGGTAAAGACAATGTAGTAAGAGTAGTAAATGTTAAAACTCATTCTGGTATCTATAAACGATCAATTTCTAAAACTGCACTTTTGCCATTGGAAGTATAATTTCTCCTTACATAATTAATTTCTAAATGTGTACCTTGAAATCTGTAAGATTCTCTTTAATACTTGTGGAGAATATTATGTCTGAAAACTGCAATATTCATTGTTATTTATCTTTATTTCTATTTTCTTTTTCAGTGCTAGTGCAACTGTTTGTATTTCTAAAGAATTATTAATGTCCTTTTGTTATTTACATTTATTTACTGCATTAATTGTCTCCCTTGTTTTTACAAAAAATGTAATTGATGTAATTGTTGAAATGTATATTTCAACGGAGGCGGCATGTTCAGTACTTTGCTACCAACGCGCCAAATTAGCAAGTGCCCATTCTAGAGTTGCTCCTTTTTTTGTAACTGCGAGGGTCATGAACCGCCAGAACTGTTTAGAACTCGGAACGCGATACTTCCGGTTCGTAGCGGGGTGACACCATGCCCTTTCTCATAGAAATAAACCGCATTTTATAGAAGCATCGTTTCATCCTTATAGCTACACCGCAATTCCTTAGTTTATTTTAATTAGTTATTCCGCATTATTTAGTTCCTAATCTCAATTGTGGAGCCATCATCGACCTCCACAACAGTATCAAAACCAAAAGTACTTGTACCAAGCAGAAAAAAAATTTTTAAAGCATGATTCTGAAATTAATTAAAATAAAGGAAACCACTAAAAAAAGAATAAAAAGTGAGTTAAGTTTTTTTTTAAAAATCGAGATTTAAATATTAATTTTCAAAACTATCACTTTTGGAAAGGTAAAAACGGTGATGTGGATTCCATTTTATACAACAGAATGCTGAATGCTGACCGGTATATTCAGCAAGTTTTTATTGAATTTATAATTTAACTATGAAATGGGTTTTCTTTCGTTGTAACTGCTCGATAAATTTTTGAAGACAATATCAAAATGCTTGTCTTTTAGCCATGAATGATGAATTCGTTCTCACATGTGAGTGTATTAGTAAAATAATGCAGCTTCGTTTATGTCTACTGTATTTTTTCTGTAAGGACTTTCTAAGAGTTCACCATGGAGAGTAAATTATGAACACATAGGTTAGCAATTGTATCGATTTAAAAACTTTTAACTAGGCATGAAAACTCAGTAAACTTGCATGTATAATCATCAATCGCTTGTCTATTACATGACATTCAGATATTATGTATCCACCGCTCCCCTGTTTTCTCCCTTCATTGCAAACATTTTTTTTAAAAAATCCGCAATGGAGTTTACCAACATCAGCCACTGAATTTATTTCAAAAAAATAATATGTATGAAAACTTTTTATCCCGATATATGTAATCATGGTTCGTTTATTCGTTCCTTTCTATTTTGAGTGATATTGCCAAATCAATCCTTAATATATCCTGCAATTTTCCTAAATGGAAAGATTTCGCCACTTTCTCAGCCAACTTCACTATTTCGTCACTTTGAAATGCTCTAAGCAATCAAAATGTTCTAGGCAAAAGTGTTTCGTCACTTTCGTATCTAAGCAATCAAAATGTTCCATCATTATTGTACAGCTTTTACTTATTTATTGTAACTACAATTTTACTGCATTTCTGGTATGACACGATGTAGTTTATCAAAACTCACTCGTATATCTAAATTATTCTTAATGGCAGTAGTCGCTTTTGGCAGCCATATGAATGATATTAATACAATCGGCGCACTTTAATTACATCATTTTTTTCAGAGCTTTTACACGAAATAAAAAGGGTCAAAATCGATGTATTAATTATTTTATTTTGTGGTTGTACCTCGGAATCTCTACCAAGATTCACAGATAAATTCACTTTTGAAATATCTCCCAGAAATGGAATTGTAGAAGGTTATTATCGATTTCATAGGAAATTCATTACTTTTAATGACATTAATTTATTTAAAAAAAATAATAACTGGCGAAATCAGTACAGAATTTTTAGCTGAATGAATGGATCTTTCATTTTTCTATTTCTATTAAATATATCGATAATGAACGAACATTTGGTTGCCGAAGGTGCCTGACAAGAATAAATATTTGGAGCATCTGTTTTACCAAGTGAAAGTGAAAAATGTTGCGTTATGTGAAACCGCGGAGTACTATTAAATTTAGCTATAAAAGTTGCAACATCTCAATTATTCAGTAAAAATTATGGATTTAAGTAACTGCTATTTATAAAATATTGGAGAGCCGAATTAATAACCCTTATTGCCAATGTAGTAACTATTTTGAAACAGTGATTTTTATGACTTGCTATCATGAACGAATGCATAACATATTCTAAGATCGCTTTTAGTTAAAATAAAACAGAATGCAAAATTAAAGTTTAGATGAAATTATATGCAAGTTGGAAATACAAATGCAGTGTCTGCGACCATGATATTTCATCTTTCACTGTAGAAGAACAAATTTTATAAATCATATTTGCTCATATTACACCCCTCCCCTTCAATTACAAATTATATTTGCTCGAGGTGCCATGCTGTTCATCAGTTTCTGGCCTCATAAAATCTCTTATATGAACTTTGTTGTGCACTAACTGCTGTTGGAAACGAGGGCATAGATTGTGCAGAAGATGAATCTTCGGATAGACTTGAAAATCTGGCGTCTGAAAGCGAGACAGGGGACGAATCTTTTAGAAGATATGTCAGTTTTCTTGTTATTCTATAAGGTAATTGCCTAGGAGGTGGACAGATGGAAACGGTTTCTTCGGATGATAGCTGTAGAAATAAGAATGAGTAGCAACGTGATTTGCTTTTATCCTTTCATGGGATCTTTGATCTGTAATCCAAACAACTTGTCTTCGTTCAAGTTCTTGAATGACTTTGTTATGTGATATTTGTCATAATGGTTTTTTTAATTGACTCTTTAATTAAATATTTTTTATATCTTCTGTCTCTGGAATTTTCAATATTAAATTTTGTTTTGCCATAGGTAGATTATTAATTTACGATTCATCAGGAGTTCGGCAGGACTCAATCCATTTTCTCAAGGTGTTCTCTAAACTAGCATCATTATATAAGGATCATCGACTAATTTTATAAAATGATTTAGTGATTCTATTTTTAACAAGGGAGCCAATGAATCAACTCTTCTGAGAATATTTGGAATTTGATGTTACAACAGTCAAACCAGGTTTTTTTAAAAAAACCCACCTATAAATTATAATTGTCTCGGCAGTTGTTGAGAATTTAGATCCGCAATCACTTGCTTTTCTTGCAAAGCCGTTTTAAAGAATACGAGTAACATTGTAATAACATTGCATGACATTGTAAACATGCATAACATTGTAATATTACCTTCAGTAAAGCCTGGAATTCTTTGCATAACATAGGGGGCATAGTTACGAAGTATAGATCTTTGACGAGAATCTAGCATTTTACTGAATATATGAGGCAAATTTTGTTAACTTTGTAGGTATTAAATTAGACTGAAATGTATCAAAACATGTCTTTATTTTCTCAAAGAACAAACTTACTTTTAGAAGGTGTTTCCGATTGGGCAACTAAAATGTAAAATATGTATGTAATGTAATAATTATATGTAAAATATTTATGTAATTATTAAATATGTTGGACGCCTATTTGGCGACCATTTAAAGCCAAAATTTATCCCGGAATTATAGTTCTAGTCACAAGATAACTTACCGAATTACATTGATTTAAGTCATTGCCTTTGTGAGTTGTCACATTTATATGTTTGTGAATGTACAGAACGACAGAAAATCCCCCCCCCCCTGGAAGGATTTGGTTCCAAATATGATACGAATGTACCTTTTAGATGAACCTGTACAAAATTTTACCTATCTAGCTCTTTGTGTTTTGCAATTATTGTACTCGATTGTACTTGAACAGCCCGACAGCCTGAATTTCTCGGAATAGATTTCGTTCAACATTTCACTGAAAGATTTAGTCATAAATCCATATACACATTTTTTCATCGAGCTCAAAGCGTTTTTGAGTTATAGTGTTCATATAATGCTCAAAAGCTGAGCACCAAATTTGGCGTAAAGACCATATGCCAAGTTTCATTCGACTAGCTCAAAGCGTTTTAAGTTACCTTTGACACTGACAAACAGATATTGTGTTTCCTGAACTCGGAGAGATCTGAAACGTGGAAACTAGTCAACATTTCGAGTTCAAATTTTTTGATAATTACAATAATTCTTCGTATGCGAGAAAGTAAAGAAGAGCAATTTGTCATCATCTCGAAACTTAAAGTTTGGCAATTTACCTTTCTCAGTGTTCATCATTATCTCAACTTTTTCAAAATTTGTGGTTTTGAAAACTTACTCTCTTATTTTTTTATTTTTTTATTTACTATGTTTGCATCGTACCAATTTCATGAAGGCTACAGATTTTCAAATTATTTGTAGATCTATTTTTTCTCGGTTTTTGTATGGATATAAAATTATACACAGTAAAATAAAATTTAAAAAAAAGGTAGAAAAAAGAGAGAATATGATGATTTCGGAAGAATGAGAGTCAAAACAAATTATTATTTAAATAGTTTATAATAGAATTAAAGGGTAAAAAGGAGATAAAAATTCAAAAGATTAAAAGAGAGAAAAAAATTTCTTCCATTTAATGTTTTCTAATAAACTTTTCTCTTGGCATTTGTAAAATGAAATAATTCGTTCGAGATTTAAAGGAAAGGGTGATACTTTTTTTTAACCCGAACTCCTTATACTCATTGAAACGGCGTTAATTCATCACTTTCTGAAATTAGAGATTTATATCGCTTAAAATTCGGGTTTTTATTTTTATTATTATTATTATTGAAGTGAAAAAATGAGCAATTTGATCCACTATGCATGGCATTTATCATATTCTATCCCACCTTCTTCAAATAATTCATTTTGTAAACTTGCTCGTGTTAATCATCGCAAATATTTTTCCCAGTAAGTATTTGAATATTTCTATTTTTAAAAAATAATTACAAATGAGTTAGATATGTTTTTCGCTCCATATTTTATATGCTGATTTTTTTTCAAACTATATTTGTCACTACTTTTTTTTTAGATTTTTTTTTCAATTTCTTTTACCGAATTTGACCAACATCAGAATTCACCTGGACAATTCTGCTTTTAGAGTAGGCAAAAAATTAACGGTACGCATAATTTAAAATCAACGTTGAAGCTTGATATTTATTGTAATCTAATACAAGTAAATAGTATAAACATTTAAAATTTAAATTTTTCAATGTTACTGTAGCTTTTTTAATTCTTGGAACATTTCATGTATATTTTATCACAAGATAACAATAAGAAAAAATGTGAGATATTGTCAATTCATTTTTTTTTTTTGTACAAACGTTTTAACCATATTCAATTTTAAACATTGTTTCAAGCCAATGTTTAAATCAGCATTTTGCACGCTTCCTTTATTAACAGATAATGAACAAAAATAATACTTAAATAAAAAATGAAAAAAGTGTTTACATGATATTTTTTCCTCTTCCTAGAAGACTTCCAAAATGTTAAATTATTCCATCAGCTATTTAAAAAATCTTTCCCTGATTGTTGGAAAAGTCTAGCACAGAGTAACTCTATGAGAATAGTTAATTAAGAGAGTTTTTTTTTATTTTCATTTTTCTCTCCTTTTCAATTTTTAATCTAACTCCTGAGGATGAGAGTCTTCCGCCATGGTGGATGGATCTCGCCACCCTGGAGGGGTACACAAATAGATGGGGAGATCTGGCTCCTCCCATCGATGACGAGACGTACTTCCTTCGGGGAGGGTTGTACCGTGGCCGGTGATGGCTTTTAGGACTCAACCCTAGTTCCCGCCAGTGTTGCTATAGCGGCAGTCGGGTCATCCAGTAATATTTCCGCGTGCCTTCGTGGCGGGTCAGAGGTCAGATGTATGACTTACATGGTAATAGTATATGACGTATTATTTAATTTTGGAAAAAAATTAAAATTTATAAAATATTATTGAAAATTATATGAAAAATAAAGATGTTTTTGAAATTGATAGTAAAGTCAGTTTTCATTTAAATGGTTTGGAAGACTATTGTAAAACTTTTTTTGTAAAACCTATAAAAAACCTATTTTCAAAATTTTATTATAGAATAAATTTCAAATTTTTTGTATTAAAAAATACCCTAAAACGACGATGAGCGAAAAGCTTCACACTAAAGAATATAAATACATTAGAATAAAAATCTTAGGCTCACAGTAAATGCAACTCGTTGTAGAAACACCGCAAAGCAATTATTTCAAATAGAGCGACGACAGATTTATTACATTGGATTGCGGTGGATAACCGCCCCTCAGCTTGGAAGAGTCCATGTCTTCCAAAGACACGCCGAGAAAGACTGGATGTTAAAGGGAGTACAGCTGAAAAGTGCTTGAATGTTAAAGAGAGAAGCATTGGCTCAGCAGAATAGAACATGGTCACATAAGACTGCCAAATATATTCGCAATATTGATCAGCATTCAGAAACTCGAAAAACATTTTAGAAAAAGTGTTGTATATTAATGATCAATTTATGAGACGCTAATTCAAAATATATAAGATAATAATCATTAAGTTCACAGTTGCTAAAATTGATGCTATTGAGAAAGGGATTTCATTAAAAACAAATGTAAAATATAGTTGAAATTGACTAAAAGTTAAAAACTATTAAAAAATGGAAATAAAAAAAACATAAAATTTTATTATTCTAATCAGAAAATAGTTCTAATAATCGGCGTAGCGATCTTCTAGTAATAAAAACAAACCTTGTGAAGAGCAAGCACGAGAGTATGATTTAGCACTGGTGATTCGATTTCTACATTTATGTGTTACAAACCTACAATTCGGCTTCGCAGTATAGTTTGTTCCATCAACAGAAAGAAAGTTTTACAGTCATCTGAATGGGACAGAGTCCAGATGGCGCGTCGGAGGTCCCAGAGGGTGGCGACAAACTTGGTGACCATTTGGCGACTTGGCGACCAATTTTGCGACCTTGGCGCCAAAATAGATGATACCCGAAACTTCGAGAATTTTCCCGATCCGTCCAGTAGGAACCGAGATACGCCTCGAACGTTCCTGATTGATTGAGAGGCTTCTAGCCCCGCCTCTGGAGACCTATAAAAGGGGCTGCAGCTGCCAGAGCATGCAAGTCAAGTCAGAAGGTAGACGACACAAGGGAGTTCGAGAGCAGCGAAGTCAGTAGTCAGAGTGGACGGAGTGGTCGAGGAAGAGTGAGCGGAATCGACGGAGCGGAGTAGTCGGAAGCGACGGAGTCAAGCTCATGCTGAACTGAGCTGTGCGCTACGGTCTGCTGTAGATTCTGGTTGTATGCTACTGTGTGTGCTGTTGTATGCTACACGTCTCGGTTGAAGATAGTCGTCTCTGTGCTGTATATAGCTGTCGCTTTTGTGCTGTCCTGTGTGTCTTCGTGTAAATAAACGTCGTTGTTTCTTTTTCTATTGCCGCCAGTTGATTGAGCGTTCTTTACACCATATCACTTCCACTATCCAAACGAACCCTGGTAGAAGTTAAGTAACATATGGTTTCACCGACAAAAAAGAGAGTTTTCATTATTCGTCCATTGTGCTGTATCAAGCCTTAATGAAAATATGATGAAGTAAGCTGGCAGTTTTAAATTTAATTGCAATCAATCAGCAATATTTTTTTAGAAATTCTTTTCAAAACACTTTACGTATATCACTCTTAAGAAGACTTTTTAAAACATTAAAGTGAGTTGAAATGACAGCTATTTGAATATATTTAAATTAGATTATTAATTTCTTAAATGACGCGATAGTTGCGATATTTTAATATTCCATACAAAATAACAATTTATGAAATTATGCCAACTTGTAAATACAATTAAATGGAGTCAATTCACGGTCACGTGTCAGGTACCAAACAAACCGTTTCCGTTCAATTTTCAAACGTTCTGCGCATGTCGGGTTGTCCGCCGATAACGTTGATGAAACCATTTTTTGAAATGTTACGCTAGCCGATCAATTATTAAAAACTTCTGATTTTTTTAAAAAAGATATTATTTTGAATGATTTTCTCCAAATTTTCATATGTTATATAATTTTATTTCTTATATTAAAATTTTAATTTGTATTTTCAAAGGAATTATTGTTTTTGTTTTGCATAATTAATTAACGTCTCTTTGTAATTCATTTGATGCTGCTTTATTCATTCCTTTCCCATATCCTTTCTTTCCTCTTTTTTCTCCAAAGGATACATTTTGACAAATGACTATGCCAGGGTTTTTGAAAAATTACATATGTTCTTTTTTACATATTATTTAAATATTATTGAATGTTGAATCTTTTTTAAAATAGAAATACATATGTCAAAATATAAGATTTAGTATATCCAAAACTCTAAAAAATCAGCTTTGTTTTTGTATTTTTTTTTTCATTAGGGAGATTTATTCAAATTGATGTTTATGTATCTAACCAAAGTATTTATATGCATACTCAACAAGATTATTAAAAAACAGAACATTTATGACATAAATAAATAGCGATTTTCTGCTCAATTTGGTATTTATCTTGTGTTAGGATTTTGATTCACCAGAGAAATAGTGGAAGATTTGAAATGTTTATGGGTATCAAATAACTTTATATGTGTATATAACTTTATATCTGTTATTAAAAATACGATTATTTAAGACACAGATGACATGCAAGGAAATCAATTAAGTGGTTTAAAAAATATCGAGATTTTTTTTTATATATTCTTACAAACCTGCAATTCGGCTTCCCAGCATAGTTTGTTCAATCAACAGAAAGACTGTTTTAAAGTCCACGGAGTCCGGGAGGTGCGTCAGAGGTCCCAGAGCTTGGCTCCAATCTAGGCGACCATTTGGCGACTTTGGCGCCAAAATAAATAATACCCGAAACATCGAGAATATCCCGATCCGTCCAGTAGGAACCGAGATACGCCACGAACGTTCCTGATTGGTTGAGAGGCTTCTAGCTCCGCCTCCGGAGACCTATAAAAGGGGCTGAAGCTGCCAGACACAGTAGTCCGAGTCCGAGGCGACGAAGTCGAAGTCTGTGGTCGGAGTAGTAGCCGAAGACGAAGACAGAGTTTACGGAGTCAGTCGAAGAAGAGTAGTCGGAAGCGACGGAGTCAAGCTAATGCTGAACTGAGCTGTGCGCTACTGTCTGCAGTAGATTCTGGTTGTCTGCTACACGTCTCGGCTGAAGATAGTCGTCTCTGTGCTGTATATAGCTGTTGCTTTTGTGCTGTCCTGTGTGTCTTCGTGTAAATAAACGTCGTTGTTTCCTTTTCTACTGCCGCCTGCTGATTGAGCGTTCTCCACACCATATAACGACCACTATCCAAACGAACACCCGGTAGAATTTCGTAACATTTGGTGTCAGAAGTGGGATAGTGGTCAACAGTGTATGGTGCTTACGAGATCTCAGGCTACGATGGCTGATAGCGGTAATGGTGAGTTACTGGCTCTGTTGGCTGAGATGAAGAAATCTATGGAAGCTGGATATGAAGAAATGAGGAGTGAATTAAAAAAAGGCCTTTCGTCGTGGAAAGAAATTTTAGAAGATAAAGTTAACAAAATTGTAGACGTCCAAGATATCACAGAAGAAATTGAAGGAAACAGCGAGAGCCAAGTGGAAAAAAAGACTGAAGATCGAATGGAAACCGGTGTCACCGAAAAGGAGCTTAGCTATCCTGAGGATGAACTGAAGATTAATAAAGAGAGGAACGAACAGGGAAAAAGTCAAATAATTGCGGAGCTGAAACAGTCTTCTCCGAATGAGTCCCCTGAAGTGGAACCGAAAGTGTTGGCGCTTGGGGATGGAGAAGATGGACTTTCTTCGGACGGGTCAGTTGGTGGCGACCCGTGCTCGATGCCTATGGATGCAAGAGTTGATGTGACCCTGTTTAGATTGGAATCGTCCCAAAGATTAAAGGAACTACCTCTCTGCAAGCCTCTTGATATCTCCTGTCATAGTGACACGGAAGAAGACTACGTGGCTGGAATCGCTGATCCCTGTAGTCACGATCTCAACTTACTTCAAGAATTCATCTTTGCTGTGGATCTGCATAGAAGTGTCATGCAAATAGGAGCTGATGAGTCTGCTGTGTATCCGGCCAAGTTGTGTTGTAGCAGAAGAGCCCTTCCCGTAAAGGCAGATGTACTCTTCAGACGATCCAGTGTGGAGAGTTGTGGACAATTCTCGAGAGTCGAGAATAGACTGGGAATAGTTGGACGTATTCAAGTGAAAGCTTTGGCGACGAAGGCGAATACCTGGCTTTCGAGTAGACTTCAGAAGGCACCGTTGGATCATCCTGATATACGATTGGTTCGAAGGAAGAAGGTTAAACTGACCAACCGAAAAGTCTGGCAAGAATTCATTCCGGAGGTCTCTACTACGATCCAGCGTTTGGCTCCATGGGACACATTGCATTTCAAGAAGAGAAATCAAATCTGGGTGTACAATCCGAAACGATGAAGAGGTCCGAGTCAAAACCATTGAGAAGGTTCGGATGGATCGTTAGTCGCCGCCAAATTAGTAAACGATGTCATCTTTGAAAGCCCGGAAGTCACATAAAGCATCGTTATCACATCATTCGGAAGCCAACGCCAGCTGTTGGATTGATGTAGGACTGCCGGGACGTCAGTCTTTGAAGAAGGGAGCAATGTTACAAACCTGCAATTCGGTTTCCCATCATATTTTGTTCCATCAACAGAAAGACTGTTTTAAAGTCCACGGAGTCCGGGTGGGTCGTCGGAAGTCCCAGAGTTTGGCGACAAACTTGGAGACCATTTGATGACACTGGCGCCAAAATAGATAATACCCGAAACATAGAGAATTTTCCCGATCCGTCCAGTAGGAACCGAGATACGCCTCGAACGTTCCTGATTGGTTGAGAGGCTTCCAGCCCCGCCTCCGGAGACCTATAAAAGGGGCTGCAACTGCCAAACACAGTAGTCCGAGTAGGAGTCGACGAAGTCGAAGTCTGTGGTCGGAATAGTAGCAGAAGTCGAAGACAGATTGGACGGAGTCAGTCGAAGAAGTGTAGTCGGAAGCGACGGAGTCAAGCTAGTGCTGAACTGAGCTGTGCGCTACTGTCTGCAGTAGATTCTGGTTGTATACTACACGTCTCGGTTGAAGATAGTCGTCTCTGCGCTGTATATAGCGGTCGCTTTTGTGCTGTCCTGTGTGTCTTCGTGTAAACAAAAGTCGTTGTTTCTTTTTCTACTGCCGCCTGCTGATTGAGCGTTCTCCTCACCATATAACTTGCACTATCCAAACGAACACCCGGTAAAATTCGTAACAATATATTCCTAATTGATTCCCTAAGATCTTTAAATATTATTATCATACTTTGCAAAAAATCTCGGTTGATAAACTTCGTTCATACACTTGGTCGATTGCGAATCTGAGTATTATATTACCCTTTTCCATGCAGAGGTGGATTTCTGAATGGACAAATGAAGACCTAATCAGATTGGGATGAAGAGGGGAGAGCGGATGCAAGTCGAATGAAAAATTTTACTAATCTAGATTACAAGTAAAAAAGCTTCAAACAAATACAAATTCTTTGAATTATAAAATATTAGACAACAATAACACTTTCACAAGTATAATTGATAAGCTCCTTGTCTGTTTCATTATATTTTCACTTTGTTTTAAAAGTATTTATAAACAACTATAATCCGCTTAAATAATATTGGACACAAACGTTTATGCGGAGTAACTATAATTTGTAAATTGGTAACTTGTACATTTTCATTAAACTATTACCAAAATATAAAAAAATTAACCAAAATTAAATAATTATCTTGATAAGTATGTTTTAAGTATATTGAAAAATAAAATATAATTGACCTGCTTATTAAAAGAACACTTCTGGATAAATTTTGCACAAGACTGCTCAACGTCTAAATCCGCCACTTTTTATATGAATCGTTATAACTGATTTATTTTTCTGCGGCTTCATTTTTTGAAATTATTTATGATACTTTACAGCAATGACTACATGGTTCTTCGATTATTATCATTTTGTTTTATCTTTTATTTATGAACTGAATGGCGCATATGTAAATTAGAAATGCAGTACACTCCCGAGTGTCCGACGTAATGTGGCGGAAGGACTGGCCGGAAAACAAAATAAAAACCGGATAAGTCGGAGTTCTATAAATTCATTTCTTTTCCCACATATACCAGAAGACAAAGTTTTTATACCAAAACACCCAATTTTAATACGGATTTTTTCGCTTCGTATTGAGCCCTCCATTTATCTCAATATGAACGCAGCCGCGGCCCGCTGAATCGCCGGAAACTTAAACCCAAGAAAAATAGCTTAGGCAAGAACATACGAGGGGTGACACAAAAAAAAAGCTTTCAAGCAGCAATATTTGGAAAGTAGAAATTATGGATGGGAATGTTGTTACCCAGAGTGGAGACACATGGCGCTAGTGAAGGGTTGGAAATATTATTCGGTTAAATGCAAATAGAAGTCACTACCCTTTTTGATTTTACATCCAATTTCTCTCGTTACATTTTACCAAGCACTATTTTTTTCACCGTACATTTTGAGGGTAAATTTCACTTGTTTTTAATTTTAGTTTTATTTCAAATTTTTATGGCATTAATATGCTTTGTACTTACAGGGTACCGATCTGCACAGGCAGTTATAAAAAAAAACCAATAATCTGAATTTTATAATTTTAGTTCAAAATACTTGATAAGTAGCAGAAAATGGAATATGTTTTTGAATGCCTTTTTTCTCACCGATTGGAACCGAAATTTGAAATTGAACTACAATTGGCTGTCACCAGATAAATTAACCAAATTTCGCTCATTTAAATCACTGCAACTGCATGCAGGCGAGAGTACAAACCGACATATGGTCAAGAGTTGATAGATGGGTTTAACATTACAACCAAATTTCATTTACCTCAATCGTTAATAGTTGAAATTGTTGCTTTCACATGTACGCAAAGATGGACGGCCATTCCTTGTGGAATTTTGCTATAAATTTGAAGCGAATTTACATTTGAAATGCTAAACCTATGAACCAAATTTTATCAGACTAATATTTTATGTTTTATTAAAAAAATTTGTAATAGGACATAAAAACTTCTTTTGAATATATTTCCTTCAAAATTCAATAGAAGTCTGCAAGTTTGGAGTAAAGTCCCCTGTATAAATATCAGCTTTAATTTATCTTGTTTACAACAGACATAAATAAAACATGCGTCTATTGTAAACATCATTTTTTGGATTAAGAAAGATTCAATATAAGTCTACATGTTTCGTGTAAAGTCCCCTATGTGAATTTCAACTTTAATTTATCTGAAAACCACAAAGAAACACTCGCACAAAAATTTGTCAGAAATATGGATAAATCATGCAAGTCAATAATTTTTGTTGGCAAATTTTACAGGTAGAAACATAAAATTTTTTTCTATTCCAGAGAAGGGGTTTATAAAAATT
>JAPMOR010118138.1:0-49192 GCA_026543865.1 Argiope aurantia
TACGTCGAAATGCGTGTGGGACCCTTAGAGGGATAACTTAACATGCTCACTGAACCAGAATAGCAGGCCGGAACATATCTTGTTGGTATTATAGAACATACTTTACTAATTCTATCGTTTCGATACCTCAAAGACCAACAAATGTTCACTGCATTGTTTTCCTAGTTACTTTTGACAGTAATAAAAATAGTAATACTTTTGTCACCCGAGCACGGTCTGAAAGGTCATCTTCAGTTTCCATCCTCTAGGAACCAATGTTATAAACTAAATATGACATTTTGTGCGATTCCCAATTCCCTGGATATTTCCGTTTGCATCGGATCACATCTTCCCAATTCTATTCCCTCGAAACTGTGATACCCGTAGAGACCAACAAATATCGGAAAAAGTTTACTGCATCGTTTTTCTAGTTATTTTTGACAGTTAGTGAAAAATGAGGTAATATTTTTGCAACTCGAGGACAGCCCGAAGGTTCATCTTTGGTTTCCATCCTCTAGGAATTAATGTTATAAACTAAATACGACATTCCGAGCGATTCCTAATTCCCTGGATATTTCCGTTTGCATCGATCACATCTTCCCAATTCTATTTCCTCGAAACTGTGATACCCGTAGAGACCAACAAATATCGGAAAAAGTTCACTGCATCGTTTTCCTAGTTACTTTTGACCGTTAGTGAAAAATGCCGGAAATATTTTTGCAACCCGAGGAAGGCCCGAAGACTCATCTTTGGTTTCCATCCTCTAAGAATTGATGTTATAAACTAAATATTTCGAATTGCACCCACACACATTCTGATCAAGTGATTTTTCTGTTACTTAAAAAAAGCAAAAACAGTTATTGTAGGTCTTCTGTGTCATAAGTACTTGTCTTTGATAATCTAATCTAAGCAAAGTAAAAAACCGCCTGGGGTCACCCAACTTTAAAACAAGAAGTCTAATGTTTTCTTTTAAGTATTTTCGATTTAATATAATTTTATATTTACTTTTAATTTATATGGGCCGTGCACTTGATATTATACAAATTAAGACAATTATTGCCTGAAGTTCCAATAATTATTTATTTGATTTTTTCCCATGGTTTCATAATTGGTTCATCATGGGTTTTTTTTTTTTTCAGTTGGTCACCTAATTTACAAGTAAAAAAATTTGACAAACTTTGCATCCAATTATTGTTACAAATGAGTTTTGTGATAATTTTCTCCTTAATATTCATTTTAAAATTACTTTCAAATTTAAGTCTTTTTTTCACTCGAGGCGATGAAATGAACTTTTCTGAAGGTGACCACATATTTAATTTTTTGTTATTTCTGTTCGTCGTATACTCGTTTACCTAAAAAATGTAGATACAAAGATGATTAAAAAAACCAACAACCCTCGATTGTGAAGGTTAGGGCTGAGAAAGGAGACATTCGAAACTGGCATTGCCAAAGGGCCCCTATATGGCTTAATCCGGCCCTGCTTATTCGCTGATTTGTAACTATACATCATAGTAGAAACACATTTATACATTCCATCAAATGCTTTCTCCATTATAAGAACAAACTACCCAATATAGTGGCTTATTTTAGATCTAAACATAAGCATTTGTTTCAAATTATCTATCTATTATTTAACGGACTATTTCATTAACTTTTTACTCTAATGCACTCTTATTTTGAAATTTTCCATACCTCCTTTGAAATCGTATAACAAATTGACCTATAACATGAAATTTGAGTACCATATTTCAATCTATGAAATTGCAAACACAGTGTAATGAAATCGTTCCTTAAAAAGATAAATATCCGAAGAAGGAAATGTTTACTCGGAATTACTGTAACAATTATGATGTAATTGATTTTGTATTCTTAAATTAAATGTCAAAACTGTGGGTAATTTGTAATGTAAAAAACATGAATTTTTTTTTCACCTCTTAATTTTTTTTCTTTTTTCTTCTGAGATCAATCTTATGAATCGTTTGTGTAAAAAAAAAAAAAAATAGCATCATTAGCAAGCCATTAAGAAAAAACAGTAGTCGTCGTTTTAAAAGACAGCTACTCTGACATTGGATAGAAAATCCTAGGCAAATTGACAATTTCCCCTTTCATAGTTGATTTTTGATACCTTCGTAAAATTAATAAAATATTCACAATCAAATCATGGTTTTAATAAAGCATCTCTTTCCGCCAAAATTAAATTTATAAACTTAAAAGTTTTTGCAGAACATAGTGAAATATGGTATTATTAATACTGAATAAATGTTAATTATTTTTATTAAAAAAAACTACTACTACAATAATGTGCAATTCTATAATATGGCTAATCTTGTTTATGGATATTCGAATATAAGGATATATGGTTATTATACTTTCATGACATTGCAATTTGTAAATATAGTTATAATATGCAGTGTAGAAGACATACAGATTAATTATTTACAGTATGTTGTTTCTTCATGGTATTATTATTGATTATGATAAAAGAAATCAACATTTAGTGTGTTCGAACTTTTCCATGCTTGAGAGAAAGAGGAAAAAGACATCCAAAAACTTATTTTTTCTTTTTTTTAATATTATGAGGTGGAGGTTTAGTTTTAGTTATATTAACGTCCCATTTTAAAGCAACACTAGGGCTATTTTGGGACGGACCTCGTAATTCTGAACCGCGCTCAGATGACGAGGACGACACCTGAACTGGCACCCCCCTCTCCAGAAAAACACCACACCAGCGGGAGGACTATGAGGTGGAGGATGTGTGGTCGAGAAAAAATAAAAACAAATTAAAATGCCAATTCCATGAAAGACTTGGCGATATGGATTCAGTACATGCTTAATACATTTGAATAAAAAGTATTGAAATTTTTATGGTTTTCGAACAGAACATCAAAATGTCATTTCTGAATCCTTTTCCCCCTTTTACTAAACATCTGCAGTCATTTAAAGAAATGTTCCGCGATTTCATTATTCCTTTTAATTTTCCCCAAAAAAGAAAACTTCCAGAAGATAAGCTATTACACCATTTTGAGGTTACTGAGGTTTAGAGTACTACATATGAAATAGAACAATTTACTTTAAACCAAACCATTAAGAGAAAACTTAATCATTGTTGACGTAAAGGATGGCTGTTTTGGTATTAGATGGAAAACCATAGTTGAATTGGAAAACTTTTGCTATCCGTTAGGTTATTTATTATATAAACAAGATCAATGATAATCAAAAATGACATTTTATTTTATTTCTTAAATGAAATAAAAACACATTGTGGTTTCCGTTTTTAAGCCCCAAAGAGATAATCGTAAAAATATTTTAAGGCTATTGTAACGTGCTGTAAAATATTTCACTCTATTTTTTTGTTTTATATATGTGTTAAATTTATGATTGCGCAATATTATTTTCAATATCTGAATACAAACCGGCCACCTATAACCTAAGAAGTATTTGTTTTATTTTGATTTAAGTTGTGCTGTATGGCAACATCTTGTAAATAGTGTAGGGTTTCTTTTTTTGAATGTGTTTGTCAGTTAATAAATAGTTGTGATATGCAATCAAGGTCGTTAATTGCAATTAACAACACTGATTAATACACTTTTTCGAGCGTATATCACTCATCTGGGGATCATTTGAGTGAATTGTAATAGGAAAGGCGTCCGCAACGATATTTCTACTGACATTGTTTACAGCTATAACTAACCTTATCTAATATCATCCAGCACTCATTTTACGAATCTGCCAGCATATCACATTAACAAATCATTATATTCAACTAATTTACCCCTTTTGTATTCTAAATTTTCTTCCTTTAATTTATCAATGTATATTGAGAATTTTATGAGTATTATTTTTTTTCTTAACAAATTCCTCATTTAGAATAAAACTATTGCAGATGAAAATGAATAACTAAAGATTAAACTATTCTAAAACAACAATTTTCTAAAGAAAGGCCATGTCATTTCAAATTGCTTCTTTTCATCCCTTTAGAATGGTACAATAAATACTTATATTCAGCATATTATTACAACAACTAACTATATATCTACTTCCACTGAAAATAAAAAAAAACAAATCTACATTATTTTATACATTTTTTTATTTTCCATAAATGTATATACTTTTTTCTTCGTTGCATTGTTTGAATTTTAATATCGCGAATGTTGTTTAATCTAAAGATGATGGAGTCACTATAAAAATTCTATTTACCAAAAAAAAAAAAAAAATTAAGAAAAACAATCTAAAAATGAGTACAGCAAGAAAGAAGATCAATTTTAAGTTAAATTCGGCAGTAAATATACATTTGTAATATGTAAAACTCACACAAAATTGCATGCAATTACTAAATGAACAATAGGTATTGCCAATAAATAAATGATGATTATAACTAAATTTTAATAATAACTATATACATTAGCAATAATTTTAATAAATAAAAATAATGCAATTTATATATAAATAAATAATTTTAAAAACAAATTATTAGATCCTTTTAAAACACGGGAAAAATGATTCATTTTTGATTAATCACTTTGTACAACTGTAACATCTTCGAGTGAATTAAGGCCCTTAACACTTATTCACGTACTATCATTAAAGATAAAAGATTAAAACACATTAAACTAACAAAAAATAATTGAGAAATAAAGTTTTACAACTTTTAATTTTAACTTTGAATGAAATTACATAAATTTGAGCTAAAGCAACACTTTAGCATTATATTTATAAGGAATTCAAAGGGGGGGGGGAATTCAAAATAGCAACAACTTTGGATTAGAAATCATGTACAGCTATAGTAAAAGGAAATAAAAAAAAAATAAAAAAAAAACCGAAAATGGTGCATACATAAGCATAAAACAAAATTACATACATTTTTATCAAATTAGAAATAAATATTAAGTTCAAATGCAAAAAAAAAGGACCTCCCCCCCCCCCCCCCCAAAAAAAAGAAAGAAATGATGAATACTGCCTGAGGATTTTCACAAGGGTCACCCTCAAGCAGATGACCTTTAAGTACACATTTTTATCTTAATTTTCTTTTTGATACTTAAGAAATCTCAGAAAAAGTAATATAAGAAAGTTTCATGGATTGCAACAATTTTGAATTCCAAAAGACAATATTTCAGATGATTCAGCAAAGAATTCTGTTTGTTAATGCATGTAATTTTGTCTTGATTAGAATAATAAGTCTCCTCTGATACAATAATTATAGTAACATACAATATTTACACTGAGTAAAAAAAAATTTATCACATTAATTCATAAATAATTTATAGATAATTTTACAGTTAAAAGATAGTATATAAATAAAACCATAATAATAAATAACTTAACATAAACATTTAATAAATAACAGCATTTTTCACACAGATACTCTCTATATACTTCAAGACCCATAAAGAAAAGAACATCACAATCTATTTAATATATATATATTGCAACATTGTGTCAAAGAAAAATTTACAATATTGCAGATGGGAGGAAACTTAAAACAATTCCGATCTTGTAGTCACATATTGTCAGTTGTGTTGTTCAGATTTAGCAAAACTCTGTCAGAAATCAATCAAGTTTCTTTCTTTCCCCCATTAAACGATCTCTTATCAGGATTGTTTGATTATTTTATTTTCTGTTCTATTTCTTCAATAGCAATTCCATGATCGGCCAAACTGAGACAACAAACCATTTCTTCTAATTATCAGGGTGAAAGATTGAAAGCAATTTACAATTTCTAGGCAATATTCCCATTATAAGAAAAAAATTGAGTTTACCTCTAAATCAATAACCAAAAGTTTATTATTAAAACAATTTTACGATAAAAAATTACTCAGATTAAAATTGAAAATAAGTTTTTATTTTACATTTTTTTTCTCATACTTTTTAAAAATATGGATTGCTAATTTGAGACTAAAAATTCAAATGAATAAAACTTTTTGGAAAGAGTATTGTAGTGAAAAATGATTCACAAGTAAAAGCCATCAACTGAAACAATTAAGTAATTTCATGTGCATATAAACAATAAGAAAAATGTATACCATAATTAAGTCAACTAAGTTTGCCATAGCAGAATGAAATATATTTCATTTTCTATCACAAATATATAATAGCACTTTTAATTTAATCTATTATAAGCTGCAGAACAATTTTTCTGTACTTATCTTTTAATGAAAATTATGGTTATGTTACCCCAATTAGTGTCTTATTATATCTTTTTATTTATATAATGAAGCATATATGAAACAAAACGTTATTACCTTTAAACAGTTGAATGGTAATTATATGAAAAACACATTTCAAGAACATGATTGTAGATATAAAGACCATAATACTACTATCTGAAAAACACATCTACATATGATGTGTTAGCTAATTTTATCAATGGTTTCTATCTGGTAGATGAATGCATTGGGGAAATAATAGTAAGGGAGAAGGTGAATCAGTTCATGAATTAAAAATAATAGGCCAAATTATAAAAAAAATGATATTGAGTTTATAAATAGAACTATTATTTAGCAAATTTTGATTTGTTGTTGATTGTCACAAGGATAGATTTCACCAATTACATTTAAATCATGATGATAAGCCTAAAAGAATGTAGATAAAAGCACATCGCTTACAATAAACATTTATATAAGTAATGAAACATTTGTCACAATTTTTGGCTCTCTTTTATAGTGAGTGTGTAGAACCCTCCGATAAACAAATCAATTTTTTTTATTGTTATTGCAGATTATACTTTATGAACTAGTCTTGAGGGAGAGAGAGAGGACCCCCCCCAAATCTAATAATTAAAAAAAATCCTCTTGATACTGTGAATCTTTCATCTTGTTTATATTAAAGATAATTGACTACCTCTTTTCGAAATAAAACAGTAGCTCCCAAAGTTTAACTTTAAAAGAGTGATTGTAAAAAACAAAATATATAGAGCTAAGCAAATATGCACTAAAAACATAAATACTTCAATAGTCTAAGTGGTACCAAGCAAATTTCTTTACAATAAAATGTAAAGTATTTTTATTTTGTTTTCAAGGTTTAAGTTTCTACCTTCTATGCAAATAATTTATTGACAGTTACAGTAATGATAAATTCTACAAATAATAAGAAATCCATGAATCTGATAAATATATAGAAATCGAATTGCAGCCCATATACTGTAAAGAACATATAATAAGAATTAGCAAAACATCTAAATATTGGTATAGTAAAATTATCAACATAAAACATTTTATCATATTTTCTAATGGAAACAAAAGATTTCAAAGTATTTTCATAAAAATTGGCATGATAAACACACACATTTTTCTTATAGATAAAGTTGAATTTTTACAACTTGAAATGTATATGCTCACAAAAAGACTCCATTTAAGAGCACAGGAAACAAAACATGCAAGTTAATAAATAGCAATGCACACCACATAAAAAGAATTTTAATAGTAAATATGTCATTTCAAATTAGCTAATATATTATAGAAAACAGAATTTTACTTCTATCAATAAATTTTATGGTAGATTAATTTTTGCTTCAAGAAATTGTCACAATTGCAAAGAAGATAACATGCAGTTCAGTTATTTTTTTAAAGAAAGTTTATATATATATTTCTAGTAGATATGTTTATAATTCTCAGGAAAAGAAACTACTGCTTCAAAACTACACATCACAGAGTTTCATTCATATTAATAAGAAAATGTCACTATTTATGTCACAAGGAAATATTCTTATCTCTATGGGTTCGGCGGTGTTTATTTAAATTGCATTTCTGAGAAAATGATTTGCCGCACAAATCACAAACAAAAGGTTTTTCATTCATATGAGTAAGACAATGTCTACCAAGACTACCTTTACGAGAGAATGCTTTGTTACACAACTCGCATGAATAAATTTTTTCATTTGTGTGTGTAATTAAATGAGAATTTAAATAACTTCTATGAGAAAAATATTTTCCACACACATTGCAAACAAGTGTCTTCTCATCTGAATGGATATGATGATGTTTATTTAAATGACTCTTTTGGGAAAATCCTTTGCCACATATTTCACACTTAAAAGGCTTTTCATTTGTATGGGTAAGATAATGTGTACGTAAACAATCCTTGCGAGTAAATCCTTTGGAACATACATTGCATATAAATGATTTTACATTGCTGTGAGTAAGATAATGGGTATCAAAATGGCTCTTCCTTAAAAAAGACTTTCCACAAAGATCACACACAAAAGGATTTTGATTTGAATGAATTTTATAATGCTTGTTAAATTTAGACAAGGTTGAAAATGATTTGCTGCAGATATTGCATGCAATAGGTTTATTTTTATGTAGAATACGATATGGATAAATTAGGCTCTCATTCTTTGCAAGTTCTGTTTCACTAATTTCCTCTAGATTATGAGGGTAAATCATATCAAGTGTACTTGAATTATCACTCATCTTGCTATAAGGAAATTAATACTAGAATATATAAAATATAGCATCTAAGATTTCAATTTATTCTTTATCTCCAACATTGAATTCCAGTTCTCCAGTACATAATAGCACATATTTGATTTTCACAACAAAAAAAAAAAAGACTTTAATGATATTTAGCATGAAATAAACAACTACAATATTTTCAAAAACTTCTTTTAAACATGCATTATTGTATTAATGAAAAATAATTTGTTATTTTCATTTTTTCTTCCATCAAAAATTGCTTCAAATCCTTCAAACAATGATGATAATTTTCTTAGAAATTTACATCTCCATGTCTTCTGAAAGAGAAAAGTTTATTCTTAGTATTATTATAAATATTCACATTCTTTAATTGTGGCATAAAATAAAAATAAAAAAGAAAGGAGAAAATTATAAATTATTTAAGATATTTTTCTTAAGAAACAATATTAACATACAATATATCAAGATAGAAAATTCTTTTTCAATAATAATATATGATTAATCAAGGTAAAATTTTTAACAGTGAATCACATTATAAATGTTCCATACTTTTTAAATAAAAATTAGAATTGAAATAAGAAGTAGACAGATATTGAAAAAGCATGGTGAGGTTAACAATATTAGTTGACTAAAAATATTAATTTTAAAATAACATCAATTTATCAAAGTTAGTTTAGCAAGACTAAAAATTGAATAACATCATTTTTGTTTCAGAATTATTTCTGTTAGTTAAATATATCTTTACTTTATGTCCAATCCTTTGTTAGTTTTATTTTACAAGACAACAGAATATTCAGTCAAAAAGAAAAAACTTTCTCGCTTTTTTAAAAGCTTTAAAAATGTTAGATGAGGTTTGTAGTATTGTAGTTTTATTGCATAACTGGTGTATTTAAAAATACTGTATTCTATTTATAAAAAAATCACTTGAAATTTTAAAATTTTTTTTTAATTTTAATTATTATTACTTTATTTATCAAAACTAAATTGTATTTATTATAAATTATTTATAAAATTTTAAAACATAAAAACTCTTTAGATTCTGTCCCTGTTAGGTAAGAAATGTTACATATATTAGTTTTTAATTAACCTAAATTCGCTATATCAAAGAACGGCGTTAACATTTACGGAATTTACATATTAGTGAGCTATATAGATACATCATAATATCTATGTATTTACATTTGCTTGTTATTCATTAATATAAAAGATGCAAAAAATTAAAAAATGGAATAATTAGATGAAGAATATTCTATATATCTAAAAATTAGAGCAAATTCTTTACAAAATACTATGAAAAAATGTCTTCAGTTGAATGATGCAAATGAAAGATCAGCATTTTTTTATAAACAAAAATTAATAAGTACAGAGCTTTGTTTGAGGATTTAAATTTCAAAATCTCTACTTTAATGCTTCATCACATTTATTGTTAAATTATTTCCTTTTTCTAATATTCAATGCTAATTACATCTCTACTTTTCAAAAAATTTTCTTTCTCTCAATTTCCTTTACAAACTTCATGTCTGAAAATATCTTCAAAAACTCAATGTAAGTATTATTTTGGATAATTTATGTTTAAATAACTATAGCTCAAAATGCTTAAAAATAAATCTATATATCCCTTATTATCAATACTCTTTAGTAAACAATTTGTTTGCTGGGATTATTCAATTGTGGAAAATTTTAATTAAATCATTATGCATATTTGGCTTTAATAGTTAACCCAACAAAATGTAAAAGCATCTTATTTTGGTATTTAATTCATATTAATGATATTTAACCCATGTTAATTTAAAAGATTTGCACCTCTTTAATTATCGTCAAAAATTAAGATTTAATCTGGAAAATTAAATGACTAATCCAATATTTTGCTTCCTGAACCAAAACATATTCATAAAAATTATACAGATAGTAATTAGAATAATTTAGTATTGAAAATTTGTAATACTATAATATATACTATTTGTAATAGTGGATATGTTTCAAAATTTATGTACCTTACAGAATTTTCGCTTATTAATTCAACAGAAAATTCAGCATTCTACAATAAGGAAACAAAACTTTAAAATAGAGGGATAATATATTTTTATACAATTAATGATATGAGAGGGAAAATCAGCAATATAATTGACAAATTATAAAGAAATATCCATTATTGCTTATTTCTGAAATTAAACTTTACCTGTCATTATCATAAAAATTATTTAATTACTAAAATTATTAAAAAAAACCTTGCTCAATATGTAGAAACATTCTGAGTCTTCATATTGTGATTTTGAACAATGGAAGAAAATTCAGAATATGATATTTACAAAAATAATAGAAACAATTTGATCACAACAATGCAAGTTATTGTAAAATACATTTACACAGATAGTGCAAAAACCATTTTTGCATCATAATAAAAATTATATAATAAAAGCTATAATTTAAAAAAATGTCAAAATTTCCAAACTGGTTTTTTTAAAAATCTTTTTATGGCACATTCCCATCCTCCAAAGTATGTCTATATCAAATTTGGTACAGACATACCTGTACAAAATTTTAGCAAGATTTACAAAAAAATTTTTGAAAGATAAATCCCAAAACTTAAGTTGTGAAAAAGTTCAAATTTTTATTTCCAATATAATAAACTCTACATTGGACAGGACTCTATACTGAAATAAACTCTATATTAAAATTGAAATGAATGATTTGCCCTGTTTTTTAAATAAAATTAACAAAGAATATATATATATTTTCCTTTTAAACAAATTTAAAATATTCTTATGAATTGGATACATTTTGTTTACAATTATTCTTGGCAGTATTTCACTATGATTAAAAAAAACTTAATTTCTGTTTATTTACATTCAAGTTTTCAATTATCATTTGTATCATACATAATATGCAAGATTCTTTGAAATACTTTAATTATTTAAATGGTACTTTTCTGTCCTAAAATCCATATATTTAAAATGTACTTGACTGATGCCAAACTAATCTAAAAATAACATTTAATCTTAAGTTTGTTATCATGTATTTCACTCGCTATGTATATATTTAAAATAATTGGCAAAACCAAATAACCATTTTCCCAAATACAATCCTTCTACTTTTTTTCAACAATATTTGTTACATGTGAAAATCTAGATACACCGCCAAAATTTCCTACTCTTAATTACCACCTTTTTTTTAGGTGGAGGGAAGGGAATCAAAAACTTTACATTATAATCCTCGAGAGAAAACACCACTTTTTAAGATTAAAAAAGTAATTTAAAAATCAAGGTAAGCAAACCAAGATTGTTAAACTGCAAAATTATTATGACATTTTTACAGTAACAATAGCAGCTAAAATAATATCAGTTATATTAACTAACTGTTCTAGAAAACAACTGCTAAAACAAGATAAATTATCTAAAATTCAAGAAGGAAAAGCAAGCTTTGGAAAAGTCATTATCACAATAAATCTTTTCAAATAACACAAAACATTATGTAATATTATAAAAATCAAATGAAATAGTTTTCTGCAACCAAAACTGCCAGAAAAATTGATATATAAAAGGGAAAAAGTACCAATAAATTTTCTCAATAGTTTTTGGCTATTCCACTACAAAAACTGAATTTCTCACTTTTGATATTGTGTTTTCGAATAAATTTTTCTATTTGGTTATGAAATCTTTAATGAAATTGAGATATAAATATGAAAGAAAAGCAAGTAATTTTACAATAATACAACAAGCAAAATTAACAATTTTAGTTGAATGCTTAAAATTATTACCTTGTAAAATATGCAATTAATATTTAAAATAATATCCTGCTTTAAATTTTATTTTAATACATAACAAAAATTAAATATTAATTTAATTTAACAGATTTCAATATAAAAAGAAATCTTTCGATCCATCAATAAAAGTTGGATTCATCATAATTTTTGTAGATATACAAACTCATACAGGAATCAAACATTCACGATGCATAATATAAATACTAATGTATAATAATATAGAAAAGCTAAGAATTACACTTTTGCCTAAAATAATCTTGATCATCACTAAAAAAAATTAAATCCACCGTCATCATTGAATGATTCTAGAAATCAAGTCACATTGCAAATAATATACAATTTAGAATAAATACAATCCCTGCTTCTTGATATTTTGTTGAAATAAAAGATTTCTTTCTCATTAGAAAACTATTAAAATAAATTTTTCAGAGGACTTATTGAATTGTTTCTAAAACAAAATTCTTTTCTTAATAGGAAGTAAGAAATAGAAATAGATGTAGGAAAAGTAAATTAAGCAAACATTTCACATTCCTTTTTTTTTATTAATTTTTTTAAATTCTCAAATGATTTAAACTTTATACCAGAAGCTTTAATATTCTAATTTTATTGCTAACATCACCTAACTAATATTTTTTAGGGATTTTTTAAAATGTATCTATGGCTACATTATTTATTTGGTAATTTTATGAAGAAACTTAATTCCTCAAATATTTGAATGACTGTTTTTGATGCATCTATATTGGTTATAGTTTTAAAACTCATTTTAATACACAAATATTTCAATTTTACTTTTTTTTTTTTGCTCACAAATCAATTATTTATAACTTAAGATTTATTAATACAGATTCCTATTAGAAAAATAATGATTTAAATAATATTATTACGGAAAGTTGCAACCCATGCATAAATTATGCTGATAAGATTCTCAATATTATTTTAATTATTACAATTATAAGACTTTCACATGATTTTAGAGAGTTTAAAAAAGAAATGTGAGTAGAGTACACTCAATTTTGAGAATTACTGAATGTATGTTATAATTTTTAATTACATTGTTTTCCTCACCTTTGAATATTATTAGATTGCTTTTCGTATCTATGAGTTTTAAAATAACATTGATTGCCATTTGCTTTTTTTTATAGATTAAATGGTAAAGATATATTAACGTATATGTATTGTTCCATTTAACATTTTCAAACAAATTCCTGTCATTTCAAAGAATCAGGTTTTCATCTAAATAAACTAATTTAAAAAATGTCAATAAATAAGTAAAGCAAATAATAAAGCAAGTTGAATAATGAGCAAAATTTAATATCCATTTAGGTCACATAAGCACTGTATTTTATCACTGAGATCAAAAAACAAGGAGGAAAAAGGGTACTTACAAAAGCTTAAAATATTCCCTTTTCCCGAAGAAAAGTTTCGGGAAGGCTTCCGACGTCGCGGATGATCAGAATGTTGCCAGTTTGTTTACTTTTCGTATCGCCAAACTTGCCTAATGTTAATCGCTTCACAGCTCTCTTTGGTAAACCTTGCGCGGTGCAGTATGCGCAGTAATGCATTTTTTAATACCGCAATATATCCAGCGAAGAAAGTAAGAACTAATTTCTAAAGCGCAAGTGTAGGAACCACTTACTTTTAACAAATCAAAGGAAGGAATCAATACCACATGCTAAGAAACAAATATGTACCCGAAATCAGCGAGTTATCGCTCATTTTGTTTACTATTTGGCGATTATCTCTTGGCGATCATCCACGATATCGGAAGTATCCCTTAGCACAGAGAAGGAAATCTCTGTGTCCCTTAGCTTCCGGTTTAATTAAGCAGAGTCTACCATGTGGACAAAATGCAAGAAAAATAAAATTGAGAATTGGGCTGATAGTTATTCCTTTTTATCATTTAAAATTGAACCTGCATATAGATTTGGCCTCAGAAATTTCTCTCTGAATAAATTATGTTCAGCAAATAAGTTTGATTGAAGAAGACAAATCAATTCCGAGGAAAAATAGGACATTTTTGCATGCGGATGAAATTGGAAGGACTGTGGATAAATTTTTAGTTTTGTTACCCCCCCCCCCCCATTACCTTCTTTGCATAGCAATTAAGATCCTTTATCGGCGAAGAATAGAAACATTTTATAAGTATTTTTAAGATCTTTTTTTTTCCGATTTTAATGGAGAGTATAATATAGGAATTTCAACTATGAAGTCTTCAATCAGTGACATGCCAATATAAAAGGGCACCTACCCCAAACAATGAAAAGTGCGCCCCCCCCCAGCCCTCTCTTTATATTATATGTATGTGTGTGTGTTTGTTTAATCATCTTTTAGCACTTGCTTGGCCAAACAGAAAAAACTTCTGAAATTCATAAATTTTGAATTATTTCTCCACACGCGCCATAATTTACGTACAAAGCGAATAGCACTGTGCCAGTTTGCATCGCGATGTAAAAGCAGAAGAATAAGAGACCAATATTTTTCATTAAATATTTAAACCAATATAAATATTTAATATAAACCAATATTTTCATTCATTTTTCATTATTAAATTGTATTCTTGTGAGTGTCGTGTATTTTCGTGTTTGTTTTGTCTTCAACTTAAAGAATAATTAAAACTGTTCCTGAAACTAGTCTATTACTATCATCTACCTCATAATGAAGTTATAAAGAATCTCGTCCCTCTACAACATTATTTTTAAAAAAAATGACTTGCTCTTCGTAACACACACTAAAATGTGGATGAAATATTGAATATGTCAATATCTCAGATACAAAATAATAATAAATAAAATAAAATAAAAATAAACTAATACTAATATTATGTAAAAAGAATTTTTCAGAGCAACTATTAGCCATCTTCCCATGCTTTCTTCTGAAAACAAATAAATATAGAATACTTTCAGATATGTTGCGATTGGCAATGGTAAAATCCTATAAGAAATTTTTTGAAAAATAATGGGGTTTTTTTAATTACTACATTTTTTTAAGTTAAAAGTTTAAATATTTTCAACTAAAAAAAAAGTATTTTTCTATAAAATATCAAAACATTTTAAAACCAGTGGTAGAAGTCTAAAAGTTAAGAACATGTCCTTCCCACCAGCACTGAGAATCCATATTGAAATCTATAGTTTTTTTTTTGAACAAAATAACTTGATTTTAGTTATTTCTATATAAATCCAAAATATCACTACTTAATGTATAAAATTGTAGGATATGTTATCAAACGAATTCATGAAAACGACTAATTTCCATAAGACTGCTTTTGGAAACTAAAATAGGAGTTATTCAGTTTCAAAATCAACTCTAAGAAATGATCGCGAATATCTTTATTAAACAAATACTTATCAAAAGTAAATAGATCCCTGATGACAGAGAAATAAAATTTCATAGATGTATTAATGCTCTGAGAATTCTGCTTTAGTTACTTTGATGATAGCAAAATTAAAAAAGCAGACATAGCTAACATTCAAAAAAGATATTCCGTGTACGACTGTCTGAAATATTTAGCTAGCGTTATGCCAAAAAATATCAGCCAAAAATAAAACTAGTCTACTAGATTAACTACCCATTATTATTTTTCAATTAAATTAATCTTATAATTCTTTCTTGGCAACCGAGCTTTAACTATTACATCTAATAAATTTCTATTCTGTAGAAATTACAATGCGTAGCATTGATGAAAAGGTAATGTTTCTTTCTTATATTTTATAATATAATTAATTAATAATGTCTATCTTGTTATTTATTTACATTTATGTTTCTATATATTCTTTCCAGCTTTTATGAATCAATATACATACGATTAAGCATGAAAAAGTAGCAATAATATATAATCTTAAAAATTACATTATATATTGTAAAAAATATAATAATAAAATAAAAATAAAAAATAAATAAAAAAATGACAGGAGTGATTATCCCAAAATTTTCAAGCACACTCTCTAATAAAGGTATTATCCTAGAGAAAGCATTGCACGGCATTGGCGTACAATATTTACGAAATATTAAACTTTGCCGTGAATTTAGCATTTTTATTGAATCTATCGCGTGATTCTTGGCGATTTTTTTGGTGATTAATCCCAAAAATGCGGTTAAAAATATCCGAAAAACGAATTTGTGTTTTAGACGTGTTTCTCTGAACTTATTAAAACAAAAATTTGACGCGGAACTGCACTTGTAGTTACAAAATCCCGGACCAAATTCGGTATATTTAAGTATATTTTACTATTTCAATCGGTTATACAAACTATGTATATAGTTCCAATTTTTTTTTCTTTTCGATTTCAGCATTAATTATGATATTTTCTCATATACAAATAATAATAATAATAACTCACTTAAATTCTTCAACTCAGTATTGCACAACTATATAATGGCATCCATGACATGTGTCCTAACTGCCCCATCTTAACTATGTAATTGAATTGGGTTATGTGCAGAGTGCATTCTAATGCGGGTCTCAGTAGGGTGAAGTTGATTCATTCAAGTAAAGGAGTTTACAGACATGAGGCATTTCTGGATTTGCATTAAAATAACGAAAAACAAGAAAATAAAAAGCTGAAATGTCAATCTTCATTCCGAAATGTCAATGGGATAAACCCCTTTTTCAATTATTATTATTATTATTATTGAGTTTCTCTTCCATTAAAACGCGTATGAACACTATCTGAAGCATACAAAAACAGAGGACATTTAAATCATATTAAAAAATTAACAAAATAAAGAGAAGATGTCACAAACCATTTTCAAGACAGTGGCAAAACAGATCTTAACCCCTTCGCATACAATGACGAGTCTGACACGCGCATTGAATTACTGAATTTTTAATTTTAAATACGAAAATTAAGTAAATTTAAGTAATTTAAAATGCAAAAATACCCTAAAAACACACCATTGTCTCAAATGTCCTTATATTATTACAGGAATTAAAATAATAATAATTGTCCGAAGTAGGATATGCCATCTAATTTGGAAGTTAAGCAAATTTTCATATCAAGTGGTTAAAAACTTTATCTGAAGTACTTTCAAAAAGTAAGTTAAATATTTCTACAATAGGAATTAGCTCATTATCCAGATTTCAGGAAACTGTATTGAATAAGCAGATTTAAACCTCGGTTGACTCGAATTAGTTTAATTCTGAAGAACTGTTATTTTTTTTTTTTTCTCTCATTGTGTTGCCTCCGATAAAGGGTTTTCAAATTAGAGTACTGCACAAATCCGCAGCCACATATTTCACAGATGTAATTTTTTTTTGTGGACTAAATTCGTGCGATAATGTATTTTCAAAAAAAAAAAAAAAAAAAATCTGGAGAGGGATATTTGTATTCCCATTTCCAGGGGTTATACCATATCCCCCTGGAAGGTTCGGACCCCTATGTCGGGTCTAGAGTTTATCAGCACACGGTTCAATTTCTGAATCAGATGTTCACAGCCTTACGGGTTGGGTATCACTGGTATACGCAAAAACGCATGGAGCAAGAGCACTGAAATTTGGTATTTAGTCTTAACCCTGAAAGTTATCGATTTCTATCAAAAGTTCGACGAGTTGCTTCCGAAGGAGGTTTTCTATCCATCTGTATGCATATGAATATGACAATTCAAAAACGCAAAGTTTAATTTTCGTTGATATAACTCACCCATTTTGATATAACTTTAAAAAAATTAATATTTTCTCATCATAATTGTTTTTCAGTTGACTATTAGATACTGATAGGAAATAAATTTTACTTTTATTCTTAAGGATGTTATAATGAATTGCCATGTAATGTTAATGCATTAGAATTATTAACAAACTATTACTTTTTTAATTTAATCTAAAAAATTTTTAACACATTTGCAGTTGTTCATAAAAGCAAGTTAATACATTTGACATTACACGGAATTAAATCTTTTTATGTATAATATTTTTAAAGTAAAAATTATTTTTGCATAAAACATCATAATGTGCAAAATCCTCCTTTTATTGTCCCAAATTTTTATCCCTGCTTTTAATTAAAATTAGAATATCAGCTGAAGCAGACGATTTTAAAAAATTACCGATGACTCATTTTCCCCTTAAGTTATTAATATTTTCTAAATTAGCACTGGAAATTTTATTCATAATTGATAAAGTATATGAAAAGTTGTTTCCGTTTCAGAGGTTAATTTAAGCTTAGTTTTAAACATGGCTAATCGTTGCTTTTGGACCAATAAAAAAAACCGTCATAATACTATTAAAATAAAAAGGAAAAGTTAAAAAGAAAAAAAAACTAGATGTAGAGTAGTTCAAAACATAAAAAAAGCCAAAACTTTTGTTAATTTCAAATTAATTGAATAACTAAATAATATCTATACATTGAAAATTTAACATAACTTTTCTTATATAGGTCTCTATTTAATGAATGTGCAAAATTTGAAGCCAATGAGTTCAGAATATTTTATAATGGTATTTATTTGGTTGAATAGGATCCAATTGTTTAATAGGAGAAGTGTGTGCATAGCCGCAATGACATTTATTATTTTCCCAGATACGAAGTTAAGAGAAAGTATTGTAGGCATCTAAAGATTTGAACTCGAATTTTTGATGAATCTCCATGTTTTAAACCTCTCCAAGTTCGAACTTGTTTTCTGTTTTTGTCTTTATGTCTATCTGTGACGCGATACACTCAAAAACGCTTAGATAGATATGGTCTTTACACGGAATTTTTATATTTCTATCAAATTGTGAGCGAAATCGTTCAGAAGAAGTCTGTTTATCTGGTTGATCGAAAATAAATTAGCACGATAGTTACAAAATGAGGAGAGATAAGTGGTTAAAATTTGTTACACTGATTTAACATCTAAAATGTAGATACTCGTTAAATTTGGAAGTAAATCTGCCAAGAGGTTGACTGTCTGTCGGTCTGTACTTTCAAAAGCATGTAAACGCGATAACTCAAAAACGCAATGACTTAAATATATGAAACTCATTATGTGATTTTGTCCCTGCAATTGAAATTCTGTGCCAGATTTTTGTTCCAATTTGTTGGAAACAACAAGTCTAAAAGTTAAATTCTATTTTCGAGTATCTATTGCTAGGGATTAATCGCCAAGCATCACACGAGAGATTCAGCGAAAATGCTAAATTCACACCATAGATTTAATATTTCGAACTTTCACCAATACCATGCAAAGCTTTCGCCGCCTTACCCAAAATCCATTATTCTATGCAGGATGAGAGGGATATGTGGTGAAAGTTTATAAGCCAGTTAGCAGTCACGCTACCCGAGCAATTGCTTTTGTATTGTGGTCGTGTTATTGGACTGCGAACCACAAGGTCCCAGGTTCTATTCTCGCTCATCCCAATTCGCTACAAATAACACCTATATTAAAGACAGCATGACAGAAAGTTTTTGGGAGACAATTCTCCCATGATTTATATTATGATAAGTAGATTCCTTACATTATTATTGTTGAACAATATTTCTGCTACATTTTTCTATTTATAGCGAATACTTGTCTCTGTATTAGCTGCAATTACTTTTGTATATTTCATGACTTTGTTGTATATAATTATTTACTATATTAGAGTATTTTTACAATTATTATTATTGTTCAGTTGTTTATCAAGATATTGTATATAGTGCCGTGAATATTTATTACTAACTTCAGAATTTTTGTAGTTAGAATTGCTTTTTATTTTAGCATGTATTTTTTAAAAACATATTGTATTTTAAATTTTGAGTATGGATTATGTTAGCTTTCATTCGGATGTGCTAGTGGCCAACATTTGTAAATCCATGAGGTCATGTCAAAAGCAATTTATACAAACCATATAGAGAAGGAGAGACAGCAGAAGATTTTAATATATTTCTGATGACCGACTCACCCCGCTTTGAGTAATTGATTACTAATGACCCTCATAAGTGTGATACTTGTTAAAAGGCGTTTTTTTAAAAAAATGATAACGAATGTGAATGCTGAGACCGTATAGGTTGCGCAGAGACTTTTCAGAGAGATGGAGTTGGTTTTTAATTGAGATGGTTTCACTTTAGCTCCGAAACTTAATGTGACAGTGTTTTCTAATAAAAAACTTAGGAGATTTTATTTTTGATTTGATTTCTAAATGTATATAGCTCATTAAGAAGTACTGCGCCTATTTTACTTGTACATTTTGTTATTAAATATTTATCCTACATTCAATAGTTGTGTATGTTTGTATAATTAAAATTTGCTTCTAATATAACACAATATGTAATCTATTAATTAATCTTAGAGTATCAGGGAGGAAAAAAATATCTACAGCTTTAATGGATTAATACTAACAAAATTTTTTGCAACCGATTGAATTTGTAAATTCTTACTATTTTTCTGAATATTAAATTACTTTTATAATATATGTTTTAAATAAATTATCCAAAATGTGATTTTGTTAATGAAGATATTAACAACGCATCGCTACTGTAAAAAACCAGGAGCTCTAAATAATAATACGTTATGTAACATGTGATCGACAATCGAAAGCAAATTTAGTACTTAGGCAGTTGTTCAGTCATTTAAATACAACGTTATTTTCAACAGTAAATTAAAGATCTATATAGGCAAATTGTATATTGATACAATAATAATTAATACAAAACATCAGCTTGTTCATAAATTATAATTATTTAAAATCTCCAAATGCGTGCTTATCACTTGCCGAAGATAATTTAAAAAAAATCCGCATTGTACTACATAATAAAATACCATGTTCATTACTTTTTTTTAAAAATCCTAATCAGTATTAGAATGAAATAATATTCGTTTTGTAATAACTCGAAGAAACTAGTAATAAACACGCAAATGCAACTGTACTATGCAAAGAGCTTTAATCTGCCAGTGAATAAGATAATTCACGGATAATCCAATGATTCATATTCAGTATCAGATATGGATAATATATCCAATATCTGAACAATGGATAATTCATGGATTTCCAGTATCTGATAATTAACTGTAATACACAAATGGTGTTCACTTTCCACTCTAAAATCTGACAGCAGAACATTTACATTTATTTTACAGTATTTATTTTTAAAAAGAAATGTGCACAATTATCAATAAATCAAGATGAATATTCTAAAAAAGTGCTTAAAACTAATGAAATTAAAAAAATTCTTTTTTAATATGATATACCACAACAAATAAAATTTAAAAATGCAACGATTGATTATTATCTGGAACAGAATTTAGTATAATGATGACTTTATGCAAAAAATTTTAAACAGGAAAAGCAGACAAAAATTAACACAATAAGTCATTTAAAAGATGATTTTATTACAAAAATGACAGATATGCATCCACATAGCATACGTACTCGCAAACTGATTTTCACAATAAAATAAACATATTTAATAATATCTATCATGTTCCCATAAAACAGAATACCACAAATAGCCCAAAAAATACATAACATTTCCAATAAATATGACATAAATAATAAATAAAATATATCAAGATTTAAAGATTCTAATAAATTAATACATTTATTACCATCTGAATTAAAGTTGCCAATATTTTTAATTACATTTTCACCAAAAGTCTATCATAATGGAATTCTGGGAAGCACATGGTTATAATTATGTAGTACCATACTCTTCCTACTATATTGTTTTAGTAAATACAAACAAAAAGTTACAACTCATGATCAGTTCCACACAACGAGTTTATATAAAAAAAATGCTCAAAATATCGGGTGTAGACATTAAATGTACAATCATATAAAAACAAAAGTGAATCATGTAAATGGCTCATATTATAATTTCTTCCATTTGATGAATAATAATTTAAAATGTTAAAACAATTTTTTGAAATTCCAATATTATTTTATTTTAACATCGAATAATATTTGTAGGCATTATTACAAGACAATCTATAATTTGTAATGCTACACAACAAATTTAATTTCAAAAATTATCAATCTGATTAAGAATCAAATATATAAAGTACAAGTTCCTTTAACAAAAAACAAAACAAAAAAAAAGCAATAAATGTAAAAGAGATAAAATAGTACTTTCATTTATGCCAAAGAATTCCAAAAATAAAATATTATCTAATTTCTAGAAAATCTTATCAATCTACTGTTTAAATAATTTTTCATTTCTTATTATTTATGGTTACGGTTAGTTTTCATTAAATGACCTATATAGTGTAAAAAATATTAAAAAATTCACCATTTTAAATTAATAAAACATATTCCATAGTTAAATTAAATTTATAAGAAAAATTCGATCAAAAAAGATCAATTTAAAATACAAATTTAAAAGCAGTAAACTATTTACACCAATTCCATAATTAAAACATAAGATTGCTCATCATATTTCTGTGAATAGGGAACATAATTCATAACAAACACAATAAATTACTATATAACTGTAATGAACTTGCATTAAGCTTTCAGTGTGATTTCATATTAAAATGTTAATCAGATAGATAGCCATAAAATAATTAAAGGGTAATACTTCTATTTACAATTTTCTGCAGCAAAATACAAATGCTTATTAATTTATTTAATACAATGTAATGCATACATTTTAATATTAATAAGTTAATTGATAATACATTAAAATACAAGTTAATTCAGATATGCATTTTTAATAAGTTGCTCTCTATAAAATAAAACATGAGTAATTAAATCATAAATATCCCACCAGATGTTTTATAGGAAAGAAAATAAATCAAATGTCAAAGAAAGTTTTAAATTGTTGTTACATCTCCATCTACCGTGGTTACGATGGTCTGCTGGTGTACTGTCAAAAGTTTTGAGTATCCTTAAATTAAAAGATACAGTAATGTGAATTATTGGGAAGTAATGTGAATTATTAGGATGGAACAAAGATTTGTAATTAAATTTACCTCAAAACTTGGTAAAATTACCTTAAGAACGTATTAGTTGATGAAGCATGCTTACGATGAACTTTGTATAAGAAGATAAAGCGTTTTTTAAAGATACAAGGGTTTTTTTTTTTTTTTTTTTGGATAGATGAGTCATTCTGGAACACGATTAAAGTACTGATTACCTAATTTATCAAGAAAACATGAGATTACTGAACAAATGTAGGGTTTCAGTTTAAATCAGTAGAAGTGGTCTCGCATATTCTCCAACACAAAATTGTGGACCTTGTTTAGAGCCACGAATGCCTTGCATGGCTTTGGCGAACAATAGTTACGAAATAATGATATTTGATTTTTGACGGTTTTTTTCCTATTGATTGCAACTGAAATTTGAACCCGAATTACAGTTGTTGTCGCGAGTTCATATACCGAATTTCATTGATTTAAGTCACTGCCTTTACACGTATGCGACAATACAGACAAGCAGGAGGTCAATTTGTTGACAGATTTATTTCAAAAGATTACAGACAGATTTACATTTTAAGTGCTAAACCTAAGCCCTAAATTTTATTTATCTAGCTCTTTACGTTTTGTATTTATCGAGTTCACTTGTATTTCAACAACAAGACAGACTTCCTCTGAATGGATTTTTTTCGGAATCTCTGATGGAATGGAGAATTTGGTCTAAGGTCTATATACCAAAGTTTATTCTTCCAACTTAAAGAATTTCTGAGTTATCGTGTTCACAGAGACAGACATAACACCAAAAGTGTGTTTTCCACACTCGGAGAGGTCTGTGACTTGCAGAAATGTAAAAATCTGGAACTCGAATTTTTTTAAAGATTAAATTTTTCCCCATACTTCATACACGAAAAAGCAAAAAATACTATTCACAAATGAGAATGATGGAAAAATCGTTAAATATTAACAAAAAAAAAAACCCCATTAGAACCATCTTAAACAAAGATGGCGCGAGAGATCAGCAGTAAATCTATTCCGCACACTTTGATTTATTTCGAATATCTTTAAGACATTGAAATGTTTTCTTCAATCTGTACTAGGTGTAATACTCACATATCATAACTGTTTATATTAATTATTAATGCTTAAATATATTCCAAACTAAACAAATTATTGAGAAATGTGACACTAGTATTATCTTGTTTAACCATTTCACAGATGCCGTATTTCTATTTAATTTGTATTCTTCACAAGAAGTTGACGCGAAACCGTTTTCATACTACTGGAAATAAAACAATTCTTTAACACGAAGCTGGCAGATTACTGAAATATTTGAAATGAAATGAATTAATGGTGGTAGTTTGCATATCTAAGATTTCAAATGTTTCGTTTTGTGGCAAAGGATTAAAAAAAAAAATTACAATTTTATCAATAAAGGTAAATACAAATACTCTTTTAAAAGAAAATGAATTAGCAACATTACAGATGCACACAGGTGTGTTTTATGGTGTGTGTCAAAAGTCAAAGAAAGAAAACATTTTTTTTAAACTATAAAAATCACTTCCAAATGGCGGCATCTGTAAACTTCACATTTAGATGTATCCATAAATGCTTTTTCTTATTTCAGAAAAGGCTTTATTGCACATGACACATGCAAATAGTTTCATATTTCAAATATTAGGTTTTATGCAAATGATGCATTAAAAAAAATTAAGACTACAATTTCTAAGACATGCTGTTTCTCTTCAGTATATTTCAATAAAAGTCTATTCAAATGCTGTTCTAGAGAAAATGATTTATGAAACACCACGGATGTATAAAAGTGTGTTTTCTACAATGTGTGTCAGCAAAACCTTTTCATGTCTAATTCAGCCAACCGACCGAGAAAATTTTATACTGGTGGGCTGTTTCTATTTCAAATGAGAGGTGCAGGATGCAAGTCAAAGAATTATCACCCAGGTAGTCATCGCTTTACATCTTTCAACCCTCGTTTGAAACAGAAACTGGCAAGCCAGTACAGAATTTGCACGGCCGACTGCGCCGGATTAGTAGTGAAAGGGTCGAAATCGCCAAAGAAAAACATTTTTTTTTAACTACATAAATCACATTCAAACGACTGCATCTGTAAAATTCACATTCAGATGTATCCGCAAATGCCTTTTCATATTCGATCTTTCAGAAAATGCTTTATTGCAAACGGCACATGGAAACGGTTTCTGATTCGTGTGAGTCAGTAAATGCGATTTTAAATGAGATTTATGAGAAAACGCTTTATTACAAATATTGCAAGCGTGCGGTTTCTCTTTCGTATGCATCCGTAAATGTATCTGAAAAGATGTCTTGTGGGAAAATGATTGACTACAAATGTGACATGCGTACGGTTTCTCTTTCGTATGTGTACGTAAATGATTTCTTAAAATTGACTTTTGAGAAAATGTCTTATCACACAAATCACATGCAAACGGCTTCTCTTTCGTATGTATCCGTAAATGTCTCTTTAAACTCGCCCTTTGAGAAAACGTATTATTACATATGTCACATATAAACGGTTTCTCTTTCGTATGTGTTCGCAAATGGGAATTTAAATTTGACTTTTCCGAAAATGCTTTATTACAAATATTGCATACATATGGTTTCTCCATGGTATGTATTCGTAAATGATTCTTTAAACTCGATATGTGAGAAAATGCCTTATTACATATGTTACAAGCTAGTGATTTCTCTTTCATATGCGTCCGTATATGCGTTTTTAAACTCTGCATATGAGCAAACGTTTTATTACAAGCATTGCATGAAAATGGTTTCTCTTTCGTATGCGTTCGTAAATGTAACTTTAAATGCGAATTTTCAGAAAATGCCATATTACACATGCCACAAGCAAATGGTTTCTCTTACACATACATTCGTAAATGTGTTAATTAGTTTCAGTGCTGAAAAACTATTTCACTATATAAGTCCCAACCATATCTTTTCTCCATTTTGACAGCAATAATAAGAGACATTTTTGAAATAATTCACTCAGAAAAAAATTAGTTCATTAGTTACAAGGATACAGCATTTCTTCAGTTTGCAAATAAAATTTCAAATGCCGTTAATCTTTTTTTTTTAGTATATTATTTAGTATATTATATTTTAGTATTTATTTAAAGTATATTATATTTTTTAGTATATTATTTTATTTTAGTATTTATTATATTTTTAGTATATCATATTATATTATTTTATATATTATCACATATGATTTCTTCTGAGTACGAATTAAAAAAATCTTTCAATTTTTTAGTTAGAAATATGCCTTACTAGGTGAGTCATAAGCATAAATTTTTTTATATGTTTGTTATGATATATGAAAAAATATATCAATAAACAACAAAGAACAAATCAAAAATGTTAAACACATCTACAATTCCTTTCCTCTTTTTCAGCGATGGTTTCCATCAAACGTATGCCATGTGCTGGAGGCTTTAATTTAGGGGTTTTGAAATTGCCTTGTCTTCTTACTGTTGCGATGTTAAATTTGCGATGACAGATGACATTGTTTCCTTTCTTAACTACACCATTCATCAAAGTCACAATGCGAATTCGCAATCTAAACAAATAAAATAATTAAAGTAATGTTATTCTCTAGAACTTTTGTAATTTTCCAAAAAAAAGTCCTCAACTTATTCAAAGTTAAAATTACTAAGGATACTTAATTGTAAACACACAAAATAGAAAAGTACTTAATAATAAACTCTTAAGTACTTAATATAAACACTGAGTAATAATAAAATTAATTTTCTCATATAGAACGATTATTCCAACTGTGGAAAGGTCACATATCACAAAAGAAAACCAATTGGAAAATATTTCAGTAATTATTTAATGCAGATGCTGTAAAGTTTTATATTTGACAAGAGAAATTTTCTCTTTTTAACAATACGAAAGATCCTCCCCAATTAAATCTCTTCATATTCAGATATATAGAAAAATCAACTTGTGAGAAAACATGTATTTACTCAGATGGATTCAATAAAATTGTTATATATTTTGTAAGGCATCTTACTTTTCTATATGTAAATAATAATTAGTAAATTTTAATTATTATTCTGGAGTAATCCTATTCCATAGCATGTTAGTACTCAGTGAAGGACTTGGGGGGGGGGATTTTTTTTAACCTTAATCAATGTATATTATAAGGCCCCTTTTTCAAAAATTGGTGAATTTAGTTTCACTTTTCAACAAATTTAATCAACGTGTTAATAATTTTATTTATTTTAATAATTCTCTGAAAATATGGATCTTTTTATTTATTTAATTAATATACATATCATAGGGAAAAGTAACTTAAGTAATAAAATTTATGCTGTGGTGGAATATAGATCATTATGATCCGCGCAGTGGAAGCAACAGGACGTATGTTTTCGGAAACATTTCTTTAATAATCACATTTCACACTAAACAAACACAAACACAAAGACAAGACATTCACGCGTGCAACTTAACAGAACAGCATATCATCTCATTTTTATTACCATCGCAATGTACTATGGGATGCCTACCTAATCAGGCATTGCCATATTTTATCCAAAAGAGAAGATAGAGTAATGCAACTGCCACAATGGTAAAATAACCATAAAAATGAATTAATAATTCCTTACTTCTAAATAAAAGCTTTTAATTATTATGGTGAGAATAAAAAAAAATTAGACAAATTTAACATTAAAAATTATTGTTTGACTTGTTAAGCAGAATATAGTACGTATCAGCTTAAGAAGTTCCTTTTCTATACAATATTTTCTACACTAAGTGGATGAAATGTCAAAAGTTTTAATTACCGGATTAATGTAAATTAGGCTTAAAAATTAGGTAAAAATTAATGTCATTTAGGTATAAAAGGTTATGCCATCTATTGAAATTAATTTGAAAGCATTTGATTCTGAAATTCAAAATATGATTATGCTCTCAGTAGAAATGTTACAAGACAAAGAAATAGTCACCCCTGATAAAATCAAATTAATCTCGAGTTTTGTTTCTGACTTTGTGAACTATTTGAATTCAAGAAGAAAAATAGTGCACAAGGTGCTGCGTATATACTGTATCCAGTTTACGCCACTCACTCCTCATGCAAATTCACCTAAGTGCGAGGTATTGATTTTGTAACTTTAATTACTGTTCAACAAATGTTCCGCAGATTTTCAATGGAGTTGAATGCAGATAATAATTACGACCGAAAGAATATAGCACTATGACATTAGATATGATATGGAAGTCAAAAGAAAATAAATTTGTTTTTAAAGTTTCTGTAAATCTTCAAAATGCTTAATCAAAAGAGAAGTGTTATCTTCTATTACTTAATTTTGATCTTGTAGGTTTAATGGGGCCTATTATTAATAGACCAAAAATATTTCCCTAGATACTTTGACACCGAGAAAATCAACAGAGATGAACTTTCTAAACAACTTGGTAAAGAATGCCATCGTTTAGTTCTAACTTAAAAAAATTATTGAAAATATTTCTATTGGCGGATATTTTAAATTATCCGAAATATATCGTTTTGCTTGGACACTTCTACCGCGACATATGGAGCAGCAATTTATATGTGGAGCTACAATCCCAACATCTAAAATTCTTGAGAGTAAATCAAAAGTTTTTAAAGATCATTCAGGTTGCTCGTTTAAAATTGGATGCCTGCTTATTATTTCTTAAGTAGTACATAAAATAATCCTCTTTTTGAAAATGTAAACTGACAAAGAGTTATTACATAGCAATCCATTGTAGCGATCGCTTGGATAACTTCATCACCCTTGGTAAGAAATCATGTTTTGAAAACTCAGATTGTCACTTTGGTTGATCAGTAGAGGCATATTTCGTCTAATGAAAACCTTGCTGATATAATATCTCGTTGTGTTGATCCTTCAGATCGATTTCTGTAGAAGCGAGCCTTTATTTTTGTACCAATATATGGCATAATAGTATTGGCCCAGCAAATGTGTTTGGGTATAAACAGAGCAACTAGATTATTTTATACAGATTTGCTCAATTTTCTCAGCCATTCCTCTTCATTTTTATTAGATGTATGAATAAATGGAAAAAGTAATTATTTGCCACTGATAATGTCTCCTAAGTCATTTTCTCATTTGTCGACAATCAAATTTTGTATCCATGAACTAACATCATTATTTACCACAATCTATATAAATTATATTACCACCCACTTTTTGTTTTCTGTTTGTTAAATGCATTTTGTAACAAATTAGTAAAGAGACATATTTAATTTTTACAATATTATTTAATTCTTAAATTTTGCAAAGCTGCTTTCAAATCGTTTAAAATTTATATACCATGCATTTAAGGTTTTATATTGCATAAGACAGTTTTCATTAAACATAATTACTAATTGCTGCTAATTTTATGCTGAGATAGTTTTTAATAATGCAAGAAAATATTAAAAGACACAATTAGAAGCAGACTTCTCACTAGGCAATTAATTAGGGCTTTTGGACTGAGAAGGCTGCAGGGAAGTCAAATAAAAAAATGTTATTAGCTTGGTTATATATTATTAGATTGTAAAAAATACAAATTTTATTGATTATATTAATAAAATGTTATTAAAACTTAACCAATATATTTGGTCAGGCTCTAACCTGCCTTCATCATGTTGATTTAGTTATTATAACAATTATAAATATCAAGCATCTGCTATAATGTTGGACAATCATGAAATAATAAAGATATATACTTTTACAAAAATATTAAAACAGAAAATAATCTAAAATAAATATTAACACATTGATTAAATAAAAAAAAATATAGAACTAACATAAAAGATAATTAAAAGAGAGGCCTAATAATTAATCACTGCCCATGGTTGCAAAATACCTAAATTATCTATTGGGGACCATTCACACACCAAATATTACTTTGCACACACCTAACATCTCTATGCATGCTTTCAATGAATTGTGGTATCACATTTTCTTTAAAATATGTAAGAAATGGATTGCAAAACTTAAACCATAAAAAATACATGCTGATTATTATATCAGCATAAATACAGCTAAACTGTTAAACATTAATATTAAAAGGTGCAATTAATAATTTTTCAGTCATGTGCACAAAAACAATTTGCACAAATTATTGCAATAATGTATTTTGATTATCAAAACATCATTGATCTATACAAAAACAAATTAAATCTATTTATAAATACCCAATGACTTTGCTTTCAAAGAATTTTTTCATTAAATAATATTTGTTTTACTTGTAAAATTGTAAAACAAATGACTTTCCCATTACAAACTTTTCAAGTTGTAATTAATAAAATTGAATCTTTGCTCCCTCTCCCCAATAGCAGAAAATACTCTAAATATAACTGAGCCATCTTTGTATTTATTATATGGTATTCAGAATTCCAAACATCATAGAGATATCATATAACATTTTGCTGAAATGGTTGTTGCAGTAAAAAATATATAATAACTATAAAAAATAATATTTATCCAATTCATCAAAATTATCATCAAAGTTGAATATAAATTATTTTTTACACACAGCATAGAATAATCTATTATTTCCGCTTTAAATAATTAGTAGAAAATAAAACAAAGACCAAAAAATCAGAACTACTCACACAGTAAAACCTTTTAGGTTTGTAACATCACAGTGAGGCCACCAAATTTAAAATGTTTAGAATAATGATTCGCCAAATTTCTCGCCAATTTGGCGAAGGCCGTATACAGAAGCAGAGCCCAGCTATCTAGGCAACAGACAGCTCTTAAACAACAAAAGCAAAAACATTTATTCCATATATTAAATACTAATGAAATAGAAAGGGGAAAAAATATTGTATCTTTTCTAATGAAAAATATTAATTAATTTTACAGCTCCTATTTTGAATCTCGACAGAAGAAATAGATAATCAGATTACAATTTTATTTCAATAATTTTACAACAGGTAATGCAGGTAAACAGGCACATTTTAGATATAAAAAAAAAACCGTAAAAGTGTGGAAAAATATAAATTGATTAAAGCTTACTTAACAATATTCTGCCGTTTTAACTTTAATATATATGTAGGGCTAAACTGAAGATAATCAGCATTTTATTGTCCAACTACCAAATATTTCTTGCGAAAATTTTTCAAATAACAGCCAAGTAAATGTCTATGTTTACGTTCAGACAATTCTTGAAGAATTAATTCGCAATATAAATCTGTGTCTACAGATGTGAATACGATCTCAGATCTTGATTGGCAAACCGTTCAAGGATCCGGATAGAAGAATCAAAAGATGAAAAAAAAAAAAAAAGTCGCGAGAAAAAGATGATTTAAACAATAATTTATTTTAAATAAATAAATGATAATTAGTATTAAAATCATGCTTACGAATATTAAATTAATTACCTTACATTTCAGTCTTTACAAAATAATAAGTAAATCTTCATACTCTCGAATCTTAATCAAACGATTCGCAAATTGGATTCACTTGTTAGATGCAGATCCTTTAGTGCATTTTGCGTATTCGGAACTACCACGTAAAGATATATTATTATTGTAAACAAATTCGAACGTTGTATTTATTATTAAGGTGGTTTTACATTGTTTATATTCAAGTTATTGTAAACAAACTCGGTCATATCTGTTACCTACAATATCCGGCTTAAAGAAAATTGTCTTAAGATTATAAATGCATATTCATGAAAAACAGTATAATTTTCTGGATAAAATGGGTTCTATATATCATTCCAAGAGAACACACATTTGTTACAAAGCAGGTAAAACTATCCTTAGTTACATTTATATGATCTTATATTTTTATTTTATGGCATTTGGTTTCCATAAATAATTGTATTTATTACGCAATAAATTCCCTGTCCTTTAAGTTGCCTAAATATTGACATAAAATTCATACAGAATTATATTTTGTATCGTATATTTATAGAATTTATATCGTACGGAATATAATGCAGAATTTATATTTTAAATATTCAATATTTTTAAAAAAATATTTTATAGACTTTCCAATATTTTTTAACCTTAAATCTTCTCAGTAAAGACAAAAATGTACTTGGCACACCGGCTTTTTGCATGGTATTGTAACACATTATGTATTACAAATTTACATAAATTTGATTTCATTGCAATTATGCAAGACATCAAATATGTTAAACAAATGGAATAACTGAGGTTTTAAAATTAATTCCATGTATATATTTTGGATCCTTGTGTAGGGAACACTTTTATATATTTTTCTGTACAAATGGAATAGGTAATACAAAACTTTAATGTTCATAAGATACTATACTGTTTATTCTCTATAGCAGAATAGCTTCTTTAATTAAAAAAAAATATTTCTTTCAAATTACTATATCATAATATTCAATGCATTTAAAAGTGTGTTATTGAAATTTGTTTTGTTGTTATTGCTGTGGAAATGCTAAGTGAATTAAGACATGCTAATATTTAAATTGATATAATTTTTCAAAATTTAACACTTTAAAACTGATATATGCATAGCTTATTATTAGCATTTTTTATGAATGGCGTATCTAAAAGCATGAAAATTTTCATGCATGAAAATTTTTTACTGTTAAATTTTGATCAAATTAGGTTCCAAAGTATAATAAGGTTGATTTCTCAAACTCCATTTTCATAATATGAATCATGTTTCTTGAAACTTTGATGAATAATACTAAGCAGATGAATTATTTTCACAATCATGTGTTGCCTTCATTTATGTTTTTTTTTTCTTTTTTTCCTGAATTTTGACAGCTACTCTCTTATCAAAGTACTGATAGTTCTGAAGAGCTTTTTGTGACAATTCTTATCAGTCATTATTAAATTATATAAGAGGATTAACCAAAACATCATATTATTGATTTTTTTCTTTTTGCTATTTAATAAATCTGATAATAGCAGTGCTACTTAAACACTAAAACTGATAATGTCAAGATTTTTTGTTTTGTTTTTATTACATATTACATGCATTCTCAATGCATATATATTTTTTTACATAATTGACTTTAATAAAATGTAGATAAATTCTTATAAAACATTATAAATATTGCAATTCAAACAGACATTTTTTTTAATGATTCTGGATATAATAAATTGTTTTACCTCTTTTTTTTTATTTTCTTGCATGCAAAATATTGAGAAAAATATTGTAATTGCCAAAAAGTTTGAACTCGAGATTGTGGCAAAACTCTATTTTTTATACGTCCCTGAGTTCAGAAAACACATGTCTGTTCATATGTGAGGAAGCTAACTCAAAATTGCTTTGAGTTAGATTGATGAAATTTATTATATGGTTTTTACTGCAAATTTGTAGATTTCTATCAAATTTTGCATAAAATCCATTTGGATTAAGTCTGTTTTCAATATAAGTTAATATGTTATCTACTAAACAAAGAGAAGTAGATGGATGAAATTTGGTACATAGATTTAACATCTATAATATAGATACCTATCAAATATTTAGCCAAATTCAACTAGGAGGCTACTCTTAGAAACATGTAAATACAATAACTCAAAAATGCAATGTCTTAAATATATCAAATTTTACTATGTAATTTTGTGTCTACTACTGTATTTCTGTGTCGAATTTTTGTTTCATTCAGTTTGAAAAAATGCATCTCAAAGCTCAAATTAATTTGCAGTTACTGTTATCTATATACCAAAAATGACACAATAGAAATGCTAAATTCACTCCAAAGGTTGATATTTTGTAACTATTCCAGGCCAGTGTCATGCAAGGCATTCTCTGGAATACCTTTATTAGAGACTATGTGAGAAACAGGATACCACTCTTGCTGGATTTTTGTAAAGTCAATGAGAGTAAGAAAGAACAAGATTGAGAAAATCAATGTGTACTTTCTTATTGAAGCTTTTTCGTTTAATCTGATTACTAAAATATTAGTAAAATATAAGCTTTTCATTTATGTTTAGCTGCACAAAATGTTCAGAGCTTTAGGGATAAGTAGTAATGTATATAACAGAAATTTCAGGAAATACAAATTTTTTTGGTCATTGAAACATACAATTACAATGACTGACACACTAAATTCTGAGTATTTTTTTTAAAAATCTTTTCTAATATAATGATAACAGGATTTTTTTGCTGTTATATTATAAGTATTGTATATACATAATTATATGTCTATAACAGGGTAGAAATTTTTAAACTTATTTGAAATGTCTTAATGCTTAGCATCCTTTCATTTCCTAATGTGAAGAATTATGTTAAATAAATATGATGTGATGATCTCAAACCGATTTATAAATATATCTAAAATTAGGAAATTATATTATTTATTGCTAATTTGTATTAATATTATACTTGTATTCTCTATTCGGTGTTTCTTTTCCCTTTCTTTCTTTCTTCTCCTCCCCCCCCCCCCATTTACCTGTAAATTTTAGTTGAGGAAATTTTTGATTTTCAATGTAAAAGGAAGTAAACAAACATTACTAAAATTTTTAACAGTGATATATAATAAGTAGCAACGACCTATGTACATTATAATAAATGTATATAAAATTATAAATGTTCTTAGATATGCTTTATATAGTTTAAAATTAAAATGGAAAGGTTCTTGTTAATTTGTGTAAAACAAATTCAAAAGTTAACAAATTTATTATTTTCTGTTTGTTTTCTAATGTAATTAATTACACTAATTTTATTGTTAGTATATACAACTAAAATAATTTTTTTCCAAGTTCACTCTATCTCAAAAAGAAGTCAATTTAATGTAAATAAAATCATTCTAAGAAGTAATAACTTATCTTTCATCTACAAATCAAATTTTATTAACAAAAAATATATTTTATTTTTGAGTTTATTATATTGCTTTAAGGAATTATTCAAATATTCATTGAGTGCAGTATGATTAATTTTGTTTGAAAAAGTACAAAATGTTGCAACTTAAATAAAAATTAATCATAGTAAATATTAAAATAACTCATTTTATTTTTTTCTTTAAGCTTCAAAGATAATTTGAAAAAATATTGTTAGTTATTTTGATTCAGAATGAATATTAAACAGAAATTTAGCATCAGACTCTTAGTGAACCAGTTTACTTCTACAAAACTGTAGGATCAATTGGAACTTCTAATTTGACCTATACCACAGCATTCTAAATCAGTGACAGGATTTTCTTTCTTTTTTTTTCTTTTTTTTTTACTGGAATGATATACATTTTCTGCTAAAATATTTCAGCTTTAAATCAACGAATGGGCCCATTTAATATTAATAACTAACACTTTTGCCGGGTAAGCATAGCATAAAGATGTCCAGAAATGTTTTATACTGTAAATCAAATTGCACAAGGTTAAAAGTTTAATGTCTAAGTTAATAATAATAATAAATATCTTTTTGCTGCTATTAATAATAACAAATAACATTACACAATTTTATTACTTTTAAATTAAGTATGAAATGATATTCAATATATTTCTAGCCTTTTATGTAATTTTATACATGCATTTGAGGATTTAACTTTGCAAAATATCAATTTATTGAAAACCTATTGACATTAAATTTTTCAAGGGATCTCAATTCAGAAATCAGTAGAATTGAGTCTTCTGATATCTTTCTGAATCTTAACGGTATTCAACTGGTGTTTTCATATAAAGTACCTTATCTGACTTTGAAATTATGAAATGAAAAATATGCTATATTTTGTTCATGTTTATTGTTAAAATTTATTTATTAAAAATGTTCATATTCATCAAAAATTTATTTTTTACATTTGCATAATCCTGATATAATTCTGAAATATAAATGATTATTTGCTTATGATAATGAGTTTAGGTAATCAACCTTTTTTCAGTAATTTGAAAAACATAAAAGAGAGTAAATTCTTGACAAAAAAATAATCCTTTTTTGTGCATAGCATTTTTTTAGCCACTAGAGCCAAACATGATTTTAATGATTTTATAGCGTAAATGAGTAGCATAAATTAGTACTGAAGTTATTTTAAATCTAAAAATAAGGATAATTGTCATTTTCTTATAAAATGTACAAGTAAAAATATTTTTAGTTTATAACATATGAAAATTCATTTTACAAACTCAAGTACACTTGTTTAATATTTTGTCACAAATATTATTCTAAAATAAAAAATATATATTATGCTTATAGACAGATAGAAAGAAAATTAATATTCATAATCTGTAGAAATGTAGGAAGACTGAGTTGTCAAATTAATCTATTATTCAATTTAATCCTTTTAATGTAATATAAGATACATCATTTCATAGAATATGTGAGGAAATTTATAAAAAGAATCCTGATTTAAAAAAAATTATAGTAAATGTGATCTTGCACTTACAAAGTGCTTTCTATAATTATTTTGTTAAACTTTTATATCAATTCAGTTATTGTAAGAACTTATTTCATTTCAAAAAATCTTTCCTTCTTTTACTTTTTCTTTTTTTTTTTTAACATTCTAGCTTAAAGAGAATTGATATAATGAGAAAGAAGTTATGAAAATATAAAGGGATACTAAAATTGCATTTTTTTTACAGATTGTTCCTGAGCAAATAAATGAAAAAAACCAAATGCAATGAAGAAACAAAGTTTTCTTTGAAACAGATATGATTATATACTAAAAAAAGAAGCATCTCATTAATGGAAATTATCAATGATATAATTGAAGTTCACGTTTTGAGAGAATTTATATAGATATATATATATTAGAAAAGTGTAATGGAAGATTCTGGCAAGACAAATGGAACACATTTGACTACTGACTTAGCTTATGGTGTTGATGCAAAATATCAAAATATCAAAACTCAGAGAAAATTCACGTGTGATTCATGTGGTAAAGCATTTTGTAGCTCAAATCATTTAATTAACCATTATCGAACCCATACAAAAGAAAAACCGTTTTCTTGTGATGTATGTAATAAAGCATTTTCTGAAAAAAGCTCTTTAAGCAAACATTTGCGCACTCATACGAAGGAAAGACCTTATTCTTGTTGTATATGTAAGAAAGAATTTTCTGATAAAGGTAATTTAACTATCCATTATCGTTGTCATACTAAAGAAAAGCCATATTCATGTGAGATATGTAATAAAGCATTTTCTCAGAAATGTACTTTAATTCGACATATTCGCATTCATTCAAAAGAGAAAACCCTTGTTTCTAATAAGACATTTACTGAGAATAAGAACTTTCTTGAACATAGTTCTAAGGAAAAGAATGAGAATCCGATTGTTTGTGGTGTAAATGATAAAGAATTTTTATCTCAAAATGATTTTGATAACCTCTTCCAAACTCATACAGAAGAAAAACTGTGTTCTTCTGGTATATGTAGTAAAACATTTTCTGAGAAAAAGGATTCAAAGAAGCATAAGAATGAGAAACCTTTTTCTTGCTGTATATGCAAGAAAAAATTTCCAGATAAAGGTAATTTAAAAAGACATTATCGTTGTCATACTGATGAAAAGCCATATTCCTGTGATATATGCAATAGAGCATTTTCTCAGAAAAGTAATTTAATTCAACATATTCATATTCATTCGAAATAGAAAACTTGTTTCTTATATGTATGATAAGTCATTTTCTGAGAATATGAACTTGCTTTGACATTGTTCAAAACACATGAATTAGAAACCGAAGATTTGTTATGTAAATGCTGAAGAATTTTCATCTCAACATCATTTAAAGAATAATTTTCTTAGTCACGGGAATAAAAAATCATTGTCTTGTAATATATGCGGTAAAGAATTTTCTCTCATAAGTAGTTTAATTTACCATTATAAAACTCATACAGATGAAAAACCCTATTTTGTCATTTATACAGTAAAAAGTTTTCACATAAAAGTCATTTTAAACATTTTCTGATTCATAGAGAAATTTTTTGCATGTGACAAATATAAGTCATTTGCTACAAGAAAGTATTTAAATAACATTATCATATTTATTCAAAAATAAAACTGTTTTCCTTATAATAAGCATGGAAATAAATTTACTTTCATCTATGCAGTGGAATTTAAAATAAATTCAATAAACTTTAAATTCTAATGTAATGTCTATTATTGATTTATTGTTAACTGACTATTTTGATTTGTATATCATTCCTGTTTTTATTGTTTTAGAAGAAGAAAAACAAGGGAATAAGTCATTTTTTCCCTTTGTTATATACTGGCCTCCAAAAATTAAGGCACATTAAGTTTTTCTAAAGTTCATCATTAAAAAAATGGCAGTAACATTAAAATTCACAGTTTAAAAGTATTTTAGTTACGAATTCTAAGAAAACCTTTGGAAAAACCAGTTTTATTTTTAAAAAATTCATTACTTATATATGAGAGGGAGAAAATGTGCAAAAATCTAACTTTCGTAATTTCGTGTGTTAGTTTAGTGCATTATTGTTGAGCTGCAGTTATTAATGGCATTTTCATTGACAATATCCAGAAGAGTTACATTGTCTAGAAATCGTTTGCCCGATTCTTTAAAGTTGCGGACGGTCGATAGATGGAAATGGAGCTATCGCAAGCTGATGTTGCTGGATGTCTCAGTGTGTCTCTTAGTTTGGCCAAACAACTATGGAATCAGTTTCAATTCGAGGATTCTGTATTTAGAAGACATATTTCAAGACATTCACAATTAGAATCATCTTATGAGACATCATTATTTAGTTATTTCGGTGTGAAAAAAAAGTGCGATCATTATTTAGTTATTTCGGTGTGAAAAAAAAAAGTGCGATCATTATTTAGTTATTTCGGTGTGAAAAAAAAAAGTGCGATCATTATTTAGTTATTTCGGTGCTACTGTGCCTCAGCTCATAGTAGATCATTGTGGCAACAGAGACAATAATTTCCGCTATTACAATGCGGAGATGCCTTAAAAATACAGGCGTGTATGCAAGATGAACGATTATGTATCTCCCCTTGAAGCCAGGATACAAGGGTGCCCGTTTATGTTGGACAAGAAAACACGTCCCCTGGAGCAATCAGCTGTGGGTTTCTGTCCTCTTCACCGACGAATCCAAACTCATACTGGAGTGTGATTCGGGTCGTCAGATGATCAGGAGGGAACAACACACCAATGTTGCTAAACTAATATAATTAATCCAACGTTGAAAGCTATAGTTACAGAGGTGAGGGAAGAATGATTTGAACAGAGATATCTCTGGTGGTCACACTGACCTGCATATGTTCCATGAAAGAACTTCGAACGGTGTGAGATATCGAGACGAGACCCTTGATCCATATGTCCGCCCAGATACCGCTGCTACGGCACCGAGCTCGGCTTATTGAGGACCACGGTATGAAGTGAATGGAATGACCGCTTGATCTCTAAATTTCATTCAAATAGAACATCTTTAAGACTACTTTGAATGACAATTTGCTGTCTTAAATCCTCCTCCAAGGTCGCAGGAACTAAAACAAGTAATTCTCCGGTCTGGTCTTCACTTCACAATTCGGTGCCCAACAACTTAATTCTCAGCATGGAAAGTTGATGCCGCCAATGCATTGCAGCTAGGATAAACTCATTTTTGTACTTACTATTTCCAAGACATTTTCCCACATAAAACTGATGTACTACTGTTTTCTTCAAGAATGGATTTCTCTGCCAGTAGTACATTTTTTTAAAATTGTAATTCACGTTTATGTTGAACTTAAGAAAATTTTCTATGTTGCATTCATTAAAAACTGTTTAGTATACAGTTCTTTCAAATTTCTTGCTTTTGTATCCATTCATTCTCAAATTAGACACAAAGGATGGGTTGTACTTTAAATTTTAGAGGCCAGTATAATTTATTCTGTTTTAAGGTCGTGGGATTTTGCCTCCAATCCATTGCAGGTCAATTATAAAGACACAAGGATTATATATAAAATTAATGCTGTATATAACTTGTGTATATGTATAACAAAACGTCTTATTTTGTGTGGACGGTTATTTCAAAAGTATAACATTTTAAAAAATTAAAATTTTAACTTTTTCGTTAACATAACTAACATAAACTTTTTTTTATGCATTTTTGCAATTTACAGTGTCTATTCATCTCTAAAAGTTAAAACGTGATTCAAAGTTTTTGGAGCATTATAAGGTGTGTTTCAAATTTTTAGGGACACCATATAAAAACATAAAATCGGAATAATTTTTACCTAATATCTGTAAAAACTTCTTTGAAAAACATGAAAAATTAAATATAATTAAAAAAATCTAAAATAAATAAATATCAATGCTAATAAAAGAAGAAAATAGAAAAAAATGCCAAATTTGTGTTTCAAATTTTTAAGGACAGCTAGATGAGATGGTATATAAATTCAAGTTAAATCTTTATTATTGCTCATTTTCATTTACTACCAGTTGTTTTAATAACTTAAAAAGCTTATATTGAAAATGTCCACGTTAGTACTTACTTTTTTGCCGAAGAAATATTGCTAAAGGTAAATGGTTATCAGATCTTGAAAAAGGCCAAATAAAAGTTTATTACAACGAAAAAAAGTTTTTGAGAAATATTGCAGCCCTCATAAAACGTTCAAAACGTGCTGTGGAAAATTATGTGAAGCAGTTAAATGGGAAATCAACTGCCATTCAAATGCGAGGACCTAAGCCAAAGCTCGATTCACGTACCCGCAGGAGAATTCAAAAATGTGTAAATGGAAAATCATCAGTACGAAAAGTAACAAAAGAATTGAAACTGGGATGTTCTTACACTACTGTTTGGAGGTCAATCAAGAGCAATAAAAACATGAAATATGCGAAAAAGGCTTGCAAACCACCACTTGCCAAACAACACAAATTACAACGTTTATCCTGGGCAAAGGAATACATGCATTTCAAAGATGAATGGATAGAAGTCATGTTCAGCGACGAGAAGAAGTTTAATCTAGATGGTCCAAACGATTGGAGATACTACTAGCATAATCTAAGAAAAGAACCAGAGATTTTCTCCAAAAGGCAAATGGGTGGTGGATCTGTTATGATTTGGGGAACTTTTAGCTTCAATGGTACATGCGAACTGGCATTTGTGAATGAAAGAATGGATTCTGATCGATACCAAGAAATGTTACAAACACATTTACTTAATGCAGGACCTGAAATATGTGGTCCAAATTGGACTTTTCAACAGGATAATGCATCTATCCACAGCTCAAAATCAACAAAAAAGTGGTTTAGAGATAACAATGTGAAAGTTATTGATTGGTCAGCTAGAAGCCCTGATCTAAACCCCATTGAAAATCTATGGGGTCTTTTGGCAAGAATAGTTTATGAAGGAGGGCGCCAATTTCATTCGAAAATGCAACTTCAACAAGCAATAATGGATGCTTGGTATTCTCTGGATCCAACACCTTCAGAACCTAATATATTCCATGCCAAACAGAATATATGATGTCATCAGAAAAAATGGTGGTAATATTGAACGGTAAAAAAGTTTAATTTGAAGTTTTGAAGCTTTTAATTCCACTGTCCCTAAAAATTTGAAACACAAAATTTGTGCTACTCTTTTGTTTAGTTATTTCAAAGTAGAAATTTATTTTTTTAATCTAAATTATCTTACAATATTTATTTTTGTTATTTATCTAACTTGTTTCAGAAATAAATGTCAAATATTTATTATTTACGCTTTTATTTTCATTTTTACTGGTGTCCCTAAAAAATTGAAACAAACCTTATATCATTCGGTTTCACGAAAAGTATTTTTAATATTAAGGTGAATTGTTACAACTGTCTTTTTTTTTTAGTAGACAGTTTTTGTAATATTTTACGACTGATACAAATTGCATTTTCGAATTAAGCTTTCGTATACGAGTCTGTATAATGAGCATTACTTTTTGTAGCCATTTTCATCTACCAAAATGGGTACAAATAACCCGTGTTTTTCAATTCTCATGAAAATATTTAATTAATTTTTTTGCGTTCTTATCCTTAACATGGGAGGTGAAAATTTAGGACTTAACTGGGTAGGTGCGGTCTACGAAACCGGATTTCATTTACACTCAAATTTTCTAACGAATGTATTAGTATGAAAGACTGTAAATATATTTTCTAGATATTTTTCTTAATATATAGATATGTTTTAGAAATTTTTCAAATTATATTATAATTGAAAAAAGTAAATGGAACATACATTTTCTTCTCAAATTATATGTTACAATAAATAATATTCTTGAAAAAACATATTTCCTTTTACTTTTTAATTCATATTTATTTTTACAGTATATGAAGGTACTTAGAAGACAATATAATATAAAATTCAGCAATTATATATATAAAAATGATAATGGGTAAAATTGGCCCTTTTTTTTATCGGCTTGGGTGACTTTCATAGCATGGTTTTCTATGGCATTTTAAACAAACAGGTTAAGAATTAGTATAAAAATAAACCTATAAATTCTTTATATATATCTCTTGGTATATTAATGTATTTTCTAAATTTTTCAAAATACATTATCGCTAGAAAAATTAATTATGTTTGAACATACATATCAGAATCAGTTGAATGCGAACTTTTATCGAAAAACTCTTCTGTACAATTATCCTTATTACTAAAATCACTTTCTGCTTCATAATAGGAGAAATAAATTGGATGATTTTTTGGAACCCAAGTTTTAGCGCGATCTGCTAAGCCTTGTTTATCACTGAGGCACTAACAGGGAGGTGCGGTCATAGAGACCGCGCTCAAAGAAATAACGGAATTACTTTAAAAAGCATCCGCTGAAATCGGTTGAAAAAGTGCACGTGTATTGAAGGTCACAAAACAGGAAGCTACAGGGTCAATCCATTCAATTGAGCTAAAAATAGAATAGGGCTGATCAAAAATCCATCGTTAGCGGTCTCACAGACCGCACTTCTCCAATTAAGGACTAAATGCCCTTTCTTTTAAAACATACAATCTACTGCTGTTTGCGAAAATCATTCGTTAGATTGTCTTTGTTAAATGTCTCAAATAAATATTTATATTTAATAATACTGATTTAAAGATAGATGGATTATTTTGGAGAATTGGCGTATATTTTCTTAATTTCCAAATTTTTCTTCTTTTAATACATTTTAATGACCTCTTCAGTTGGCAGAAAAGTTCTTTTATTTGTTGTTCTATGTTCACCAGGAGCAGTCACTTCGGTTCGCCTTCCTGGAGGTAGAGTTCATTTCAGCGCGGATAAGACGTGTAAACACACCCACTCTTGTAAATGAGACAACCCTAAATGTTCGCCAAACAGCGAATATTTATTCTTTAGCACTTACTTTGTTTTATCATCTGCTGTCGCACTTTTCATTCTTCTATCTAGTTATTAATAAATAATATATATTTAATTTCAAAAACTGCTTTCTTTAAAGCAAACAACTGCTGTCTTCGTAGCAAAATGTCTTTAAAAGGGCGAACTATTCACTCGAAAGAGAGAAATATAATAAATAATATTACTAAATTTTGTGAATATGAAGCTAGAGCTGGAAAACTTTTGTTTCCCCTTTCCCAAACCCAAAAACGTGCTGCACCAGTTATTGGTGTTTCACTTAGAACAATTAAATAAATTAAAAAGGAAGATATTTCTACAAATGGACGATTATCTACACCGGGGAAACATCGAAAGCGTCCTGGGGCTGGAAATGCAATATTGGACAGTTTTGATCTGTGTATTCTTCGAAACATTTTGAATGAATTTTATGCAAACAAAATTCCATCTTTATCTCGATTGCTTCCTGTGGTGAAGGAAAGGATAAATTTTCCATGGGAAAGAGGAACTCTATGGAAATACCTCCATATTGCAGGTTTTCAGTACAAATGTTGCAGAAACCAGGGACAGATCTTCACTGAAAGATCGCACATTGTATCTTGGAGATTTCGTTTTCTTAGGGAAATGAAAAAATTCCGAGAAGCAAAAAGAAACATTGTTTATATAGATGAAACGTGGTTGGACAGCAAGTTTTCCTTCGAAAAATGTTGGAGAGATGAAAAAATTGGCGCTGCTATCACAGATAGCTCAGGTCATCGTCTGATTGTGGTTCATGCTGGATCATAATCTGGTTTCGTTCCAAATGTCGGATTAATATTTAAAGCTGGATCTGCAACTGGAGATTATCACAGTTAACTGAACTATGATAATTTTTAAAAAAATAGATAGTTGAGAAGCTGCTACCTAATATTCCAACAAATTCGGTAATAGTTATGGATAATGCAGCTTATCATACAAAAATGCTGGATCCTGTACCCACAAAAAGCGCGAAAAAGGATAAAATGTGTTCCTGGTTGGAAAAAAAGAAAATCCCATATGATAAAAAAAATGCTAAAAGTTCAGATACTTGAACTGATTGCTGCAAATGCAAGTGGCGAAAAAAAATATTTCATTGACGAATTTCTAAAAGAACAAGGACATGATGTTTTAAGATTCCCCCTATACCACTGTGACTTAAACCCAATAGAATTAATCTGGGCGGATATTAAACGTTACGTGTGAAAGAGAAATGTGACTACCGACATGAGTTTGCAGTGAAAGTCTTGCGTCAGAAGCCATCACAAATATTGGAAATATGAGATGGGAAAAACATTGCAAACATATCGTGCACATTGAAAAAACGCATTGGGAAACTGACGGCATTGTCGAAGAAGTCGTGGAAGACATTCTTTTAATATCAATTCGTATTTAGATACTGAGAGCAATTTTAGTGATGATGATAGTTATGACGATGAACCTTAATTCTAATTCCTACAGTTTTCATTTCCTTTGTTAAGAATGTCTTGATTATTTTTAATTAGAAATATTTGAATAAAATTTAATCAGTTCAAGCAGTATGAATAAATGCCTAGTTGATGTTTTATTTATTAACAAGTTCTAGATATTATAAAGGTAATGCAATTTTTTTAAATACTATTTCTATTCGTGAAATAATTTAAATCAGGATTCTTCATTGTAACTACATTCTGAAATATGTCTCATTCCAAAAAATAATAACTGTAACGTATTTCTAAAATTTAAGAAAAATATATTTTAAACCAAGTTAATATTTTTTGCAACTTTTAATAAATTTTATAAATAGAAATGTCAAGCTGAGCAACAAAATTTCAGTGTTAACAAAATACTAAGTATTTTATATCATTTTAAAACTTGACTTGAACTATCTATTTTTAATAGTGCACAAAGTAAACATGGAATAATAAATTGCTTTATAAAAAATACTAGTATTGATAGAATTGATGTCTATCTCTTTTTAGAAATTTTGCTTGATAATTTCGTATGCTGTAATTAAAAATATTTAAAAACATTTTCCAATTTTAAACGAAGTGGTTAGTGTTATTGCTATATACATTAGACACCATATGGCAAGCTAATATAAAATAAGTATCCTTATGGCACTTCATTTAGCACAAATTAAATTTGTTAATGTCAGTCACTTACTTAGATATTAACTTTTTGCTCTCAGCATGAAATTTTTTGATATGAACTTTTAAAATTCATATTCTTAGCTTGTATTAAGAGTATTTAAGTGTTGAATAAATACAATAAGAAGTTTGCATCTAGAACACAAAAACATTCCGTGGCAACTGATTGACATTTTATATATAATATTAAAATGACATCAGTGTATTTTCCCAGTTATTATATTTCATTTCTCAAATATCAGGCTTCATTTAACTTATTTTCATTCGGTTTTTTAAAAATTTTACTTTAAAAGTTGATTCTGATTAATGTGCTTGATTTCAAAACTTAAATAGTTCAGAGTTTAAAAAAAAAACTTGGATTTATTGATTTTATTTTTATGTTCTTGAAAGAAAGAAAAAAGACTTGGGCAGACATACGAGTTGTCAAGATCTAATGGTGTAGAAAAATAGAAAAGCTTTAAAAAAAAATTTTTTTTAGATGGATTTGGTCTATTTCAAATCACTGAGGAGAAAAAAATCATTAAAGCTTATAGCAAAATAAATAAATAAATAATTTAAGTGGGAAATAGAATAAAACTAACAATAATTTTATTTAATTTGCTTCCCTTTTGTAAAAACATTAACAAACATTAATTTCATTTTACCAAATCATATTGAATTTTTTGCATTAGGATTCTTAGAAGTGACATTCAATAACAAATTCATTAACCTTTTCTTTATTCTACATACCACATAACCATTCTTTATTCTAGCAACTATATTTAAAATTAATCTTCATTTCAGAAAATTCTCTTTCTGAATTAGTTTTACTTTTCATATAGGTTGCAATTTTGTCAGACAGTTACCATGTTTTAAATTATTATTATTATTATTATTATTGAAAAATTATCTAAAAATTATCTCAGAATTTAAATAATACCATTGTTTTCAGCTAGAAAAAGACAATAAATTAAGGGTAATATCTCTTAAAAGATGTACATTTTGTGTGGTATGTTGAATGTCTGTCAATAACCCATAAATTTCGTCAATTGTCTCACTGAAATGATAATATATATATATAAAAAAAGGTAAAAGCTAACGATCGCCAATTGGCGACCTTTTTTGATCACTCTCCTTCCGAAATCATCGAAATAGTGTCGTCTGATCCCCGTCGTCCGTCACGACGGCGGAGCCAAGAGCCAACTTCTGGTGAACGTACTGCAATGCTGCAACACCTCCTACCCAAGTAAATGCGCGTGCCTCCTGTTCACTAAAAAACTGGTAATGCCTGACTTAGCCCCAATCCAAATATTTGGCCAACCCATCCCCTTCGTAAATGAATACAAATGCTTAGGGTTAGTTTTAGACGCCAAATTAAGCTTTAATAGTCATATTAAAGCAGCCCTCACCAAAGCTACAAGAACGAGTGTTAAACTCAACAGCTTAATTTCTCCTAGGAGCAAGCTATCGATTAGGCTCAAGCTTCTGCTCAACAAAGCTATTTTAAGGCCAATTTTAATGTATGGCTCCCAAATTGGGGGGGGGGGGGGGCGACTTCCGCCACTAACATTAAGAGGTTGCAGGTTTTTCAAAATAGGCACCGATGAAGATTGTAGACGCCCCATGTTATATCAGGAGGAAAATTTTACATGACGATCTCAAAATTGAACCTGTTTCGGAATTTATTAGAAGAACATCAATCAAATTCTTCGAAAAACTGCCCCAGATTCGTAACAAGTTACTTAACCTTCCTGCTTATGATCCAGCAGTATCCAGCTCGAGTAAACGCCCGAGAGCTGCGATTAATAATGTATACATAAATTTCCCCTCAGTTAAAAAGATGAGAACTAATGAACTCTGTTACCAATCTGGTGGATTAAACTTATCAAAATTATTGTTTTGGCCTCAGATAGTTACGATGAGCTACACGCGTGAAATTTTTTCTCCAGAAAATTTATTTAAAAACAGTCCCCATAGTTAAGGCACGTGCAACATAATTCAATTAAATTTCTTTGTATTTTATCCCATAAATAATCTAAATATTATTTTAATCAATTAATTATATCATAAATAATATATAATATGAATTAAATACCAAATTTCATGACGTTAGAGCTTTATTGCGCTCGTTCAAACTAGTTTCAATTAAATTTAACTTTTCCCTAAACTAACAAATTAAAGTATCTATTCCAAATTATGATGTGGAGGTGCTCGTGACGACTTTGTCACATCGCGGAACTCCGAAACATCACGACGTTGCCGTTGCCTCCTCCTCCTCTAAAGATAATGTGCTTTCACTGCTGTTGTACCGGTGTCCTGACCTAGGGGTGACCTAGGTTGTCTTCCCCGTAATCTGGATGTCCTGATTCGAGCATGGGTGTTCTCTACCTTGTGTTCTATCCGTCAAGTGTGTCAATGAGCCCTCCCTGTAAAAAGGGGTTGTACAAGTGAGTGTCATCTTTATATGAGCTAAAGTCAGACTTCTGGCCTGGGTTCCTCAGGGGTTCTTATCCTTAGAAGCTACTGCATCCCTCTTTCCCCGATCTCTTGGACTTGGTTTGAATTAAAGTTCAACCAAGGGAAATAAGCAACAACATCAACTGTTGTTGTCTTCATAAAATGGCAATGGAGCAATTTCACAGGTTATTGTGTGTAAGAGTTAGCGCGCCAAAAATACAACATCCGCACTTACTATCTTTGTATATACTGATATTCTGCCATACTATCATCCATAATATTTCGTAAAACTAAATTCACATCAAGCAAATTTAATAAATGAAATATGTTGTATTATTTGCGGATTTTAAAGGAAGATGAGATTCTCTTCATACGACAAGTATCATGTAAAAAAAGCACTGTTTTTCAATAAAAATATTTTTTTTAAGATGTGTTAAGTGGATTCTTTGCCTTGTGTGTAAACATTCTTTGAATGTAAATTCTGTATGAACCTGGATAGAACATTCTTTGCATTAATGAAAAATTATTTTTGTATTTGATATGCATCTCTTATATAAATTTGAATTCCCTTTCTACGAAGGAGGGGGGGGGGAGGTAAAGCATCGATTATTTGGTTTTCCCATTAATTTTCGAAAAGCATGAATATTTTTAGTTGGGATTATATTGCATTTCATTAATTTGAATTGGAATTTTCCTTCAGTAAAACGATGCCCCATTGAATTCCATTTTAAATTAAACAATTATCAAGTTTCCTTTAATACTTTAATAATTCAGTGAGCATTAAGAATTTCAAAGAAATAACACTGCTAACAAACTTTTCCCACTGATTATAGAAAATAATTAATCTAATATTTCTTCGACTTGATCCGGTCCATCAAATATATTTTTGCCGGCGCCCTGGCATAGGGATAGTGTGTCTTCCCCGTGATCTGGGTGTTCTGGGTTCGAGTTCCGGTTCGGGCATGACTGTTCCTCTGTTCTATCTGCGAGATGTGTGAATGTGCCCTCCTGTAAAAAGGGGTTGTGCAAGCGAATGAGTGATGCGTGAGTGGCAAAGTCATACTTTTGGCCATAGTTGGCGCTACTAAAACAAGAGATGCACCCTATTGGCTTAAATTGCTGTCTCTGTAACAACGGGCTTGTCCATGGTAAGTGCCATAAGAAACAACATAACAAATATATTTTTAATGTTTATTTTCTTCTGTAATAGCCATTTTTACAAACTTTCTTTCTTTATTTTAAAAGGCGCGTTATGATAGGCACCATATCTTAGTGATCATATTATGACTTGTGTTAAATGGCGAACTTTTTATTGAATCCAGGAAAGTAATTTTACTTCAAAGTTTTAAGTTAAGTTAGTTTCTTTGCAAAGTTTATAAATCCTTCGACACTCAAATTCATTCTTATCTATATTTTTTCTATGTTGTTGTTATCTATCTATCTATTTATCTATCTATCTATCTATCTATCTATCTATCTATCTATCTATCTATCTAC
>JAPMOR010118138.1:49292-59412 GCA_026543865.1 Argiope aurantia
TATTAATTTACGATGTCTAATTATATGCATTTGCAATTATGTATATGATTTAGAAGTTTGCGATGATATTTGAGGTATATGTAGCCTTTATAGAATTGAAAATATTCGCGAATATTCAAAAATTCAAATTTAAAAAAAATTCATTTATACAAAACTCCTCATGTATTAACTTTTCTTCTAGAGCTAGGGAAATTCAGCTCGCTGTAATAGCAATTTCTTTCTGGAACTTATTAATATTCAACTAGAATTTTTATATTATTGCCCCATCTTTCTGACTTTGGAATTATGAAAGAATAAAAAAACGTGCTGCGATTCGTACATGCGCAGGCAAGCATTATTTGTCCTAAATATTCATATTTCCAAAAATATTGAGAACATCTATTTCGAATTTTAATATGATACTTTCATGGCATGCTGTCACATATTTGTAGACTTTGTACGATTTGGTTGAAAATTGTATGTTATAATCAAAAATGTATGCAGATTTTTTTTATACCTTTACGTTTTCCGCGAATATTTTGTGATATCTTGATGATTTTGGTGCTTAAAGTATTATTCCATTTGGCAGAATGGAATAATACTTTAAACACCAAAATCAATATTCCATCCAAATTTGGCAGAAATCTACACATATGATGTTAGAACCTCATGCCAAATTTCATTTCTTTAGTACAATGCGTTTTTAAGTCATTGCATTCACAGAGAAAAATGGATAAAACTAAAATCAAACTGTTAGAATTCCAAAAATGTGTTTTCCGAACTTACGAAATGAAACTCCATTAATATCTCGATAAGGAATTGCTTGACATTTACAATGCATATTTCGTATTCAAAAATGTTTTAAAAAAACTTTAGTTTTTTTAAGCTAATTCAATTAAACATCATTATCAGAAAAAAGAAATCGCTGGTGATATTGATAAATTAAAAAAAAACAACTAAATGATGGAACAGTATTTAACCTTATCTGATCTGTTATGCATATTGTGGCTAATAAATATAGGAACAATCCAGAAAGCCGGCGTCCTGGCTTAGGGGTAGCGCGTCTTTCCTGTCATCTGGGCGTACTGGGTTCGAGTCCCGGTTTGAGTATGGTTGTTCTTCCGTTGTTCTGTCTGCGAGATGTGTAAATGTGCCCTCCAATAAAATGGGGTTGTGCAAGCGAATGAGATGCGTGAGTAGCAAAGTCGAACTCTTGGCCCTAGTTGGCGCTACTATAAAAACAAGAGACGTTCCTCCATCGGCTCAAAATCGCTGTCTTCGTAACAGCGGTCTTTTCCATGGCAAGTGCCATAAGAAGCAACAACAACACAATCCAGAAAATAAAGATTAATTCTATTAATTGAAATTTTTTTTTTCACTATTTCTGATGTCGGCAGTTTTCTATTACAAATGCTGATATTTTACATGAAGCAAACATTTAGAATTCTTTTAAAGCTGAAAGAAAAAAAGATAAATAGTTAAAGTGTTCTTTGATTGTGGTTTTTCTGTAGGTAAAATTTTTAAGCAAATGAAATGTCTTGGTTTTAATTCAAGATTTTATTTATGGTTTGGTTTGGTTTAGTTATATTAACGTCCCGTTACAAAGCAACACTAGGGCTATTTTGGGACGGACCTCGTAATTTTGAACCGCGGTCAGATGACGAGGACGACACATGAGCGGGCACCCCCCTCTCCACACCAGCAGGAGGACGTTTGGTCATGACGGATTTAACGTGCAACGGACCCCCTTACACGACGGATCTTCGGTGGAATCGGGTCTCGAACCTGAAATCCTCCGGTTCCGAAGCCGACACCTTACCACCAGGCCACCGCGGCCCCGAAGATTTTATTTACAGAACTAAAATCGGTTACTGGATACTAACAGCTGTAAAGATTGAACCTATGCTTAGTCAACCACTCTCAGTTTGTACAAAAATTTGCAATAAGAGAATTTGTGAAAAAAAATATGAAAAATTCCTAACATTCCTCAAATAAAATGGCTGCTCAGGAGGATAGGTGCCGTAGAATTTCGCAGTTTATCATGAGGGAAGACATATATTTACGGCTTTATTGTAAAATAAAGTTTGAAGGTTTGATTATTTCAAATGTATATTAAAAGAATTACAAATATGTTATAAATTGCCAAGGAGTTATGATAATATTACGAAATTTCTTGCCGGGGTTCGTTTGGATAGTGGAAGTGATATGGTGTGTAAAGAACGCTCAATCAGCAGACAGAAGTAGAATAAAAACAACGACGTTTATTTACACGAAGACACACAGGACAGCACAAAAGCGACAACTATATAAAGCACAGAAGACGACTATCTTCACCCGAGACGTGTAGCATACAACAGCACACACAGCAGCATACAACCAGAATCTACTGCAGACAGTAGCGCACAGCTCAGTTCAGCACTAGCTTGCCTCAGTCGCTTCCGACTCCTCCGTCTTCTACTTCTCCGACTCTAGCTCGGATTACTGACTTGACTTCGCTGCTCTCGAACTCGGAATACTGGCTTTTCCGCTCCGTCTTCGGACTACTCCGTCGTCTCCCCGACTACTGGCTTCGTTGTCTCCCAACTCGGACTTGACTCTCTGGCAGCCGCAGCCCCTTTTATAGGTCTCAGGAGGTGGGACTAGAAGCCTCTCAACCAATCAGGAACGTTCGAGGCGTATCTCGGTTGCTACTGGACGGATCGGGAAAATTCTCGAAGTTTCGGGTATTATCTATTTTGGCGCCAAAGGCGCCAAATTTGTCGCCAAAGGGTCGCCAAGTTTGTCGCCAAGCTCTGGGACCTCCGACGCGCTAGTCCCATTCAGATGACTGTAAAACTTTCTTTCTATTGATGGAATAAACTATGTTGGGAAGCCGAATTGCAGGTTTGTAACATTGCTTCCCTCTTCAAAGACTGACGTCCCGGCAGTCCTACTTCAATCCAACAGCTGGCGTAGGCTTCCGTATGATGTTATGATGATGCTTTAGGTGACTCTCAAAGATGACATAATTTACTAATTTGGCGGCGACTGAAGATCCATCCAAACCTTCTGAATGATTTTGACCCGGACCTCTTCGTCGTTTCGGATTGTACATCCAGACCTGATTCCGCTCCTTAAAATGCAGAATGTCCCATGGAGCCAAACACTGGATCGTAGTAGAGACCTCCGGAATGAATTCTTGCCAGGCTTTTCGGTTGGTCACTTTGAACTTCTTCCATCGAACCAGCCGTGTATCAGGATGATCCAACGGTGCTTTCTGAAGTCCACTCGAAAGCCAGGTATTCGCCTTCGTCGCCAAAGCTTTCACGGGAATACGTCTACCTCTTCCTGGTCTATTCTCGACACTCGAGAATTGTCTGATGCTCTCCACACTGGATCGTCTGAAGAGTACATCTACCTTTACGGGAAGGACTCTTCTGCTACAACACAACTTGACCGGATACACAGCAGATTTATCAGCTCCTATTTGCATCACACTTCTATGCAGATCCACAGTAAAGATGAATTCTTGAAGGAAGTTGAGATCGTGACTACAGGGATCAGCGATTCCAGCAACGTCGTCTTCTTCCGTGTCACTATGCCAGGAGATATCAAGAGGCTTGCAGAGAGGTAATTCCTTTAATCTTTGGGACGAATCCAATCCAAACAAGGTCACATCAACTCTTGCATCCATAGGCATCGAGCACGGGTCACCACCAACAGACCCGTCCGAAGAAAGTCCATCTTCTCCATCCCCAAGCGCCTGCACTTTCGGTTCCATTTCAGGGGACTCTTTCGGAGAAGACTGTTTCAGCTCCGCAACTATTTGACATTCTCCCTGTTCGCTCCTCTCCTTATTGAACTTCGGTTCATACTCCGGATGGCTAAGTTCCTTTTCAGTGACACCGGTCTCCATTCGGTCTTCAGTCTTTTCTTCCACTTGGCTCTCGCCACTTCCTTCCATTTCTTCAGTGATAACTTGGATATCTTCAGTTTTGTTAACTTTATCTTCTAAAATTTCTTTCCACGACGAAAGGCCTTTTTTCAATTCACTCCTCATGTCTTCATATCCGGTTTTCATTTTTTCCGTAAAGGCTTCCATTTCTTGCAAACGTTTCTCGTGTCTGGCTTTCATTTTTTCCGTAAAGGCTTCCATTTCTTGCAAACGTTTCTCGTGTCTGGCTTTCATTTCTTGCTCCATTCTTTCTTGTTTTTTCTCCATTCTTTCTTGTTTTTTCTCCATTCTTTCTTGTTCTGCTTCCATAGATTTCTTCATCTCAGCCAACAGAGCCAGTAACTCACCATTACCGCTATTAGCCATTGTTCCTTGAGATCTCGTCAGCACCATACACTGTTGACCACTATCCCGCTCCTGACACCAAATGTTACGAAATTTCTTGCCGGGATTCGTTTGGATAGTGGAAGTGATATGGTGTGTAAAGAACGCTCAATCAGCAGGCAGAAGTAGAATAAAAACAACGACGTTTATTTACACGAAGACACACAGGACAGCACAAAAGCGACAACTATATACAGCACAGAAGACGACTATCTTCACCCGAGACGTGTAGCATACAACAGCACACATAGCAGCATACAACCAGAATCTACTGCAGACAGTAGCGCACAGCTCAGTTCAGCACTAGCTTGCCTCAGTCACTTCCGACTCCTCCGTCTTCTACTTCTCCGACTCTAGCTCGGAATACTGACTTGACTTCGCTGCTCTCGAACTCGGACTACTGGCTTTTCCGCTCCGTCTTCGGACTACTCCGTCGTCTCCCAACTCGGACTTGACTCTCTGGCAGCCGCAGCCCCTTTTATAGGTCTCAGGAGGCGGGACTAGAAGCCTCTCAACCAATCAGGAACGTTCGAGGCGTATCTCGGTTCCTACTGGACGGATCGGGAAAATTCTCGAAGTTTCGGGTATTATCTATTTTGGCGCCAAAGGCGCCAAATTTGTCGCCAAGTCGCCAAATACTCGCCAAGTTTGTCGCCAAGCTCTGGAACCTCCGACGCGCTAGTCCCATTCAGATGACTGTAAAACTTTCTTTCTATTGATGGAATAAACTATGCTGGGAAGCCGAATTGCAGGTTTGTAACAATAACAAACATTTTGATCGAACAAGATTTTTCAAGTAGAAGCTATTTTGCATTGAACAATAATATATTATGCAAAATTATATCGTATATTCAGCAAGCTTTGAGAATATACTTGAACACATTTGAATGTCTTCAGAATAAGAATTCTATTATGGTTGCGGTTGCAGTGTGAAACAATGGAGGACAATATCAGAAACTCATCGATAAGGTGAAAAAAAAACCAATGCGGAATAAATATTACAAACATGACACATTGACTACACATTTATTACCATATACTGGCATATTGTTTTCTAAAAAAGGGATAGATGTTTTAGAAAAATTCTGCTAAAATCCAAATCAACTCTGGCTTGACTCTATGTCAGTTGGGTTAAAATAATACGCTGATCTATTCAAATGAACGGCGGATTTCTAACTAGCAGCCTAGGCAGTTGCCTAAGACTGCTAGATTGAGAGGGAGTCACAAACAGGGCGGTTGAAAATTCTTATTTTGCTTATTGCCAAAGTTTATAAAAATTGCAAATTCTATGCATCCAAAAATATTATAATAATATTAACTCTTTATATGGTATAATTGATCATTTTCCTGTATTTTCATCATTAATAGTCACTAAAATATTTAACTCTGAAAGTCTGTTTCAATAATAATATGCAGAAACGTGGAATCCGGACAATCTGGAGTTCATAATAGATAAATTGGGTAAAAAATACATTTTCGTGGAATTAAAATACAATAAATAAATCTATATCTATACTTATAATAAAGCTCAATGTGTGTGTGTGTGTGTTGGCGCTCTACAGGCCAGACCATTCAACCTACAGCTACCAAATTTGGCACGTGTATACCTTGGAGGCCGGGAATGTGCACCTGGGGGTTATTTTTTCGAATTTTTAAATAGAATTTTATTTATTTAAAAATTAAGCGAAATTTTAACGTGTTTCTGCTATAACTTCTGAAAATATTAATTGGCCTAAGATTATGAAAATGGTGAGTTTTTCTAAATTTTTAATATTTAAAACTTCATAAATAAGTCTTATGATCGTGGAAAATAGAAACATTCATTCATTTATTTAAAATTTGCTGTGTCCAGAATATTTATCAGAATATGATACCTTACTGCATTAAATTTAGACTTCATAATGTTTGAAATATATTTATAGGCCGGAACAAAATATTATTATTGATTTCATTTCAATCCTTTTGAAAGCAAAACTAAAAACTGAATTTCATACTGAATCTCAGAAATTTTTGTTGAATTATTGTTTGAGATATTACATAAATGATGAAAAATATTTTGTAGTTTACATAAGACTTAAATACCGAGCGATTCTGTTTGCAATACTCGCATTCAATAATAATAATAATTAATAAATAACAATAAAGATGATAAATAAAATAAACGCTTGGTTTTATTAAAAAATATCTAAATATTAATTGCAATTTCATCATTTACATTTTAAATTAAAGTTGAAGTTTTGCCGGAAATGACAACAAATTAGCAAAATATATATAGTAAATTGAACGAAACGATCTAAACAGTATAAGTTTGGCTATCAAAATTTGAAGATTAAAAATGTTTTGTTTGAGAATCCTTTAAGAGACCAGTTACTTAAAATATTTAATTGAAAATTGTAGCGAGCATGAATACTGGCGAACCGGCTGGTCGCCAAAGGCGGCTAGTAAATAATAAAATAAAATAAATTATTAACATTAAATATGTTTTGAAATATATTACTATATCGATCAGTCTATTAAAAGAGGTGCTTCCTTATATGCACTATAAAAGATTGCAACACTCCTAAATCTGCCCCCAATTATATCCGCCTATCTCTATATACTATATATAACGTTAATGTACGTTTCACAGAAATCACGCTTATTACTTACGGTGGAATAGCAACATTCAAATATAATCCATTCATCATATATTCATATATTCCAACATTCAATATAATCTTTATTTCAAATGTTCACCATACTAACATATTTATCATTCCCTATTTAATATCTATAAAAATATTACTCAATATTTGGAACAGTGTTTGATAACCACACTCCGTGCGTAGTAATTTTTTCAAACTAATAATAATTATTCCCAATTAACATTTTTTTCTTTCGAAAGATTGAAAAAAGATTTCATCAATATCATATTTTTTTATTTCTTCAAAATTAAAATAGAAATCGAATAATTTAACAAAAGAATTAAGTAGTAAGGGGGAGGGGAAGGGAACGCCAATCTTAATGCTGATATCTTCCATCGACCTTTTTTTTTTTGCATAATATTATTCAAGGGGGACAATTGCCCCCCTCCCGCCGGCGAGAGATTGAGAGTTTCGTCGGCAAAAATCTTCACCTACTTCAAGATGGTTGTGGAGAGCTGCATATTTTAATATATAATTTAAAAACTACCTTAAAGTTAATATGTTGTAAAAATATTCAAGTAACGGTTAAAGCGGTTTGACTATTTATAATAATTGATAGGTTGGTAGGTCAATAAAATGACGCATTCTGTGGACAATTTTTGATCGGTCGACTATGAATGCAATGCGATAGATGTCAAAGAAGTTAAATCCACAAACTTTTAGGCTTCTGATTAAAATATCGTTCATCAAGCTTATGATTTAAATAACTTTTCGTAGTATATCCAACAAGGTGAATAAGATTTTGCATTCTGCCGACAATTTCTGTACGGCCGACTTGAACTAAATGCGATGGAAGTCCGCATATTTTGACATCTGGTTCAAATATCGTTCATTCAGTTTACAATTTGTACTATATTTTACAATATAACCGATAGGATGACATGTGAATGAGAAATCGCATTTTGCCAAAAAATTTTGATCGGTCGACTAAGAACTCAATGTGATAGATGTCGACGATGTTAAGTCCGCAAATTCTCAGTCATCTGATTTAAATGTTATTCATTCAGCTTATATTTTGTACCATATTTAACAAAATAATCGATGAACTGACAAGCGAATAAGACGTCGCATTTTTATCGACTAATTTTTATCTTTCAGCTACAATGTTATCATACGTAAATTATGGTTTTTATATTATACATGAATAGGGCGATAGAGTTGTTTTTCCTAATTTATCATTAAAATTCAAGTTCTAAAATTAATGTACTTTTCTATATAATTGTTACATCGTCACTAACGAATTGGTAAATTTATTTTATTTATTTCCCTGTGAGAATTTTCCGAAAAATCTACTTCATGGTTAAACTAAATTTAATAAAAATCCCTTTGCTCTGGAATACATGCTAATAAGAATTACTTTGCTATAGCCAAATTATGTGAATTCATTATAAATCACTGGAATAAGTAAATTGTATAACAATGAATTAAATTTTTTAGCTTTAAAAATAGTCTTTCCTTTTTTTTTTCAATCTAACTTACAGGCTGCAATTATTATACTATAGAAGTATTACCGACTTCAATTGACGACAACAAATAAATATATGTGGTATGGTAGCTTTTAAGCTACACTAAAAGAATTTATTCAAATGTGCACTAAATTTATTAAATAAATTTCTACTTAAATTCTTCAAATTCTACATTCAGATTAAAAACTATATTATCAAAAAACGCATTTAAAAAATTTTCCTTTTTTTAAAAAAATTTTTTAATTACACTTTGCGGCAAAAATCTATGTAATTTCAGACAGTTCAAAAATTTTATAGACTTTTTATAAAGATGTCTTGATAAAATGATGATGAAAATAGTTATTCATAGAATATTCATAGATTACACATTAATCCTTTCACATACGAATTTACTTAATTTTAGATGGCACATCTTATTTGAGACAATTTGGGTGTTCATATCTAAGATCTAATTTTTTTTTTTAATAAAATGCATCTATTTTTACTTTCTCGTATACGTAGTATAGAAAAAGTATAATAATCGTCAAAATTTTGAACTTGAGATTTTGACGAATCTACACGTTTTAGACCTCCCTGAATTAAAAAAACACATTTTTAAAAGATATCTATTTATTTGTTTGTGGCAAAGATAACTGGAAAACTGTGAGCTAGACGGTTGAAATTTGATATATGGTCTTTACACCAAATTAGCAGATTTCTATCAAATTTAGAATAAAATATGCTCAGAAGGAGTCCATCTGTCCGTCTGTTCGAATATGAGTTGACACAAACGAAAACAGCTAGATCGGTAAAATTCGGCACACAAATTTAACATCTATTGTATAAATTCAGTCAAATTTTGAGCCAAAGCGAACCACGGATTGACTGTCTATCAGTCTGTACTTTCAGAAACATTCAAGGTTAGAAAAAAAGCTACAGAAACGTGCAAGAATTCAAACGACAAATACATCAAATCTGCTATGTAATTTTGTGCAGTTTAGTTTCAAATTTTGGTTTTAGTTGGTTAAGAAAAACGTATCTAAAATACAAATTCGAATTTTAGACTCTATTAGTGCATACCAGGGATTAATCGCCAAATAACTCGTCAAGGATAGCACACCAGATTCAGTAAAAAGGCTAAATTCATGCCAGATGTATAAATTTCGTAACTATTGTATGACATTTGAGAATGACATTTAAGGTGTTCTCTGGTATTACGAGTTTATTAGAGAGTGTGTGTGAACGTTTTGGAGTGACAACTCCGACTGGTTCTAATCTATACTTATAATAAAGCTCAATGTGTGTGTGTGTTGGCGCGCTACAAGCAAGACCGTTCGACCTATAGCTACCAAATTTGTCCTGTGTATACCTTGGAGGTCGGAAATGTGTACCTTGGAGCAATTTTTTTGAATTAGAATTTTAATTAATTAAAAAATAAGCGAAATATCAGCGTTTTTCTACTATAACTTCCAAAAATATTCCAGCACAAAAATTGATTTCTGCATCAAATTAAAGTTCAAAAAATTTTTCTTATTAATGATAATATTGCTTTAACCTATAAATTAAGTTTCTATTTTTAACGAATTTTTAAAGAAACATTTTAACCTTATTTTTCAACAATAAATTTCGCACAAAATAAAAATAAAATTTAATCTGCACGAGCACGTCAATGGGAAAAAATTAGCTTTTATCAA
>JAPMOR010118138.1:64412-83876 GCA_026543865.1 Argiope aurantia
TATGGCATTATAAAATGTACGATTTGTTTTAATAGAACAAATAAATTCTGCGAATATATGAAGATATAAGTTATTTCAATAGACTTTCATAATAAAAAAAATTATAAAATATTCAGCGGAAGTAAGAATATTATTTTTCCTGTTTGAAAATTCTGGACATAATATAGAATAACTTTAATATCAAAGCAGGTTTTTTTCCCTTGAACATTGAGATAATAATTTATTTTTTATCTTTTATAGTTACTTTGATTGTAGCTTGTTTCTTTAAGATCATTAAAATAACAGAAAAACTGTAATTAAAGTAAAATAATATTCTACTTTTTAGGCTAAGTTTCTCTAATTTTTAGGCTACCAGTTTCTCATTCAGAACAATAAAATCGTGAAAATCTTCAGAAAGCTCGCCACTAATCAGTCATATAAGACAATGATAACAAATGGGTTGCTTTAAAAATGTAGCGAGATTACATGGGATAAAAAACTCCTCTCGAAATTCAGCTTTGGTGAATAGACATTAAACTTAAATCGGACTCTTTTTCAGGATTAAAACAAAATAATAATATGTTTTAAAATTTGTTTTTATTGTGTTTATTTTATTTTATTATGATTCTACAGACTTTAGTGCAAGTTCAGAAGCAGGGATATTTAAAATTCTTTCCAGCTGGTCTACACTGTTTAAATTATATAATTAAAAAAAATGAAGTAATGACAAAATGTAAAGTTTTATTTTCAATGCTTTGCTATTTATTCACAAGTTAGAGACTTGTGTTAAGAAATGAATTTAAGTATTTATCATTAATAAGATTAAAAAGTATATAATACAAGTATTATTTTATAAGCAGATTAATAATTAATTAATAAAATAATTAAAATTTAGATTAAATATTTAAAAAATTGTCTGTTAGAACAAGTTTTTATTATAATTAATTTTTGCAAATTTTATGAAATTGGAAGATCCGAATCCAAGACCGCGACGATCCAGTGGTTATGTATAGCACTGATCTTTTAACATTCGAATTAAACACAACTAAACTCTAGAAAACGAAAATATTTTTTGTTTTAAAATGCAAGTGATTATGAATGTAAAAGAACTGCTTACTCGAGTTTAATTAAAATTTATTAATTTTTGAAGTATCGATATTCATCGTGCTGAAAAAAAAAAAAAAAAAAAAAGAGGGGAGAAAAAGTTTACAACTTATTTTGTAGCTCAAAAGAATACGGTAATTCAGATTTTAAGCAATTTTAAAGTCATTTTTTTTTTTTTACTACAGAATGTTGGATCACTTCCAGTTTCGAATGATTTGTTCTGCAGAGTCGTTCTTTGGGCATCAGCCGGAAGTAGATGCCCCAGATTCTAAAATTACAAATATAAACAAATTGGACGGATGACAGCTTAAATGCTGTTTGATAGAGTAATTGTAGAAATTAAATATTCATATATAAGAATATGAATGATCTTGAATTAAAATAATTAGCATCTATAGTTCAATGAAATCAGGATTGTCTAAATTGTCTCTAGATAATCATGTTTTTTGTCAACATTTAATTTCAAATATCACACTTCCTTGCTTTATTTAATTTGAATACTTAAAATTGAAAAAAATAACATATAACTTTCTTTCTGTATATCTTTGCAGTGTTATTTTTTAATTGCAATTGAGGGAAAAAATGTTAAATAAAGATAATTTTATCGCTTTTCTTATTAAAGTAGTCTTTTAAAGTTGATATAAAAATTACCAAATAAGCTTTATTTAATGTTATGATATTGATTTTTTTACAAATATTTAAGCTTTTAACACATCATATATTTGATATGACATTTAGTAGACATTATGATATAAATTAGAGTAAAAAATACTTATTTTCTACTCTAATTTATATTGTAGAGATAGCGGGAGATTTGTAATTAATTTGCTCAACATATGTTTTATGTATTTAAATGTAATTATATGTAACAGACTCTTAAATAGTTTTCTCTACAAATGAACTATTGAAAAGAGATAGTTTTCATGTTCATAAAATATTTTCCTTTTTATTCTTTTCAGTCAAGTTCAATTCAAACTAGTTATTTCAATTGGAAAATCAATGAATCAGTTATTTTTCATTCAATGGGGATTAAATTTTATGAATAAGGATTTAATCTTGTTTTGTCATTTCTCATTAAAATAATATATTTACTGAAATATATATATATGCTATATATTATAAACATTTCTCTTTTTTAGACAGTTTTTGATCCTGTACAACATTAAATCATATGGAAACAGTGAATTGAACTATTTTAAATGTGAAGGATTATAGTGAAAATGAAATTCCATTAGTTTCATAGAAGGTATTTGATTGAAATATATATATTATTTCTGATTTTATATGTAATTTTTTTTTCTTTTGTCAAAATTGTTTCTAAATTCTTTGTGTGTGAAATACTTATTTTACACCATTGCATAATAACACACATACTGCAAAATTGTCTTGTTTCTATAAATACTTATTATTTTTTAACATCAAAAGTTATACATTTTTTTTAAAGATGGAAAAGATATCAATTATATTCTGAAATAAATAAGTATAAACAGTAGAATAACAGTAATAAAAATATATACACAAAATTTCTTTAAATGATTCACTTGTAATGATTGGATTTTGAAGCGTTTGGGAAATAAACATTCATAGATAGCGCTAGACAACTAGCGCGAGTGTAATTAAAAGAGTGAGGTCATTCAAGTGTTTGCTCTTGGAGAAGAAGGAGTTACTGAGCAGAGTAACTTGAACGAATCTGCAATAAATTTGTTGTTAAGTTTTCTATTTGCCTATTTATTCAAAGCACTCACGAATCAGCCACGACATCACTATAAAATAAATGTACTTATAATGAAGTTTTTCACTCTTTCATAAGCATTAATAGCTGTGAAAAGTTTTTAAAATTTCTGTATTGAATATAAAACTTCAAACACATATATATATATAATGTAAAGTTTTTTTTTTTTTGCAAAATACTGTATGGTATTATAATTTCTATAATTCAAAAATTACTATTTTATTTATCTTTAGATGATATATCTATTGTAGTTTCCTCCACTTACAAAAAATGCTATGAAAAAAAAAAAAAAAAAAACCTAAATCCTAAAGTATTCTTGAAGGGACTATTCTTGATAGCATAGACTATTCTTAAATTAGTAAATATTCTGTAGAAAGAATTGTTGATGTATTTAATAATGCAGTGTGTAGAAAATTTAGATCAATTTATTGAATTGACCTAATTTCAAAAATAAGTTTTTAAATTATAGTATAGAGGATATTGTGTAAAAGACACTTCTAGTCTTTCATTTTAATTACCATTCCTTTTTTAAAAAAAATATAATTTCCTAATGCACTGAGTTTTTTCCTTTTTTTTTTTTTTTACAAATTTCCATTGGAATGCAGTTCTTATTTCAAACATATTAATTAGTAAATTCTAAAAAATATTCCATTATCAGTATGAAGGAAAATAAAAATGCCCTAGGATTTCAATTAATATGTCAATAATTAGATAATGTTCAAAAGGGTTTGTTCTTCATTTTCTTCTTGTAGATAAATAATCAGCAATTTGATCTGCTTCAGGATTGCGATCTGGATATATCTGGAATTTCATATTTTTACTTTCCCAAATCTGGAGTTTACTATTCTGTTAAAAGTATTTGAGAATTTTATTTCAGAGCAAATGTATCATTCATGTATTAATTTTATGGATGATATTATACTATAAAGGATGTAAAGCATCTTTGAATACCCAGTAATTTTATAAATCATATCTTTCTCCAAAATTCCTGTTGAGAAAGATTTTGTCTTTTATGAAGATTTTAGAAAATTTATCGAATAACTAAATTTCTTGCATTCTATGAGCCATTATCTTTCTACTAGCTGTACTTTATTATATGTTAAAGTAATGCAGATGGAGTGCTAGTGCACTCTTATTAACTGAACAAAGTACAAATATTATCTTATAGATAATTATTTTTAAAGTTATTATCCTTTAAAGATGTTTTGCAAAGCATAAATAAACCTATGATTCATCCATAGTATTTTATGTATTTTTATGCAATATACTTCAAAATATATGTATTACTTTTCCCTTTTTTAAGTTTTCATTTAACAGTCCAGTCGGCCAGTCAACATTGTATTATTATCCATATTTCATTTTACATTTAGTAATTGAATGATAGAGTGAAAAACTACTGTTTACATCAAACAGTCTTGCTGATAGTTCTGAAATTTTTAATGTTAATAAACTTGTAACAAAAATAAAAAAAAGTTTGTTTCAGCTATTTAGAAATTACATACCCAACTTTCTAAAACATCAGCTTAATTTTAAAAAAGTATTGAGAAATCAGAAAAGTAAAAATTCAATGAAATTATACAAGAAAAAAGAAATTAACTTTTAATGATTTTTTTTATCTCTTATATCTTTTACTAATTAAATTATTTAAAAATATCTGTATGAATACATTTATGTTTCTCACATTTTTTTTCTCTGAATTATTTAAAGTTGTTCTAGTCATAGCAAATTTCTTGATTTTGGAAGTAGGTAATAATCATCCTGGTTCTTCCTCTTTTTTGAATTTGATTCTCCATTTATTGAAATTGCATTTATATGTGAGTATGTATTAATTAAAGGAAAATTAATATTTTTTGTTTTTTTTCATTGCAGAGAAGTATGTAGTTTGTTATTAGTACAGGAAAAATATTAATTATCTTAAAATTTATGTAATCATTGAATTGGAAAAAGAATTTCTTTTGTTTAAAAAGTCTCTTTGTGTTTAAATGTTGTTTTATTAGTTTGTTTTGTTCCTTATCAATTGTTCTGTCAGTTTTTTAAGTACTAATTTTATGTGATTCAACCATTTTTTTTCATTGTTAAAAATTTTATTTTCAAAGAAATTATATTTTAAAATCTGTTTTTTTTTCAGCATTTTCCTATTTATATTAAGTCAGTATTTTGTCATCAATCCTACAAAAAGTTTTTTTTTAAAGAATTTATTATTGTTAGTTTATTTTTTATATAACACTGAATTGTTCCCTTTTTAATAATCTAAGACCTTTTAAAGAAAATAATAACATGAAACAGCTTAATAATTTTAAAAATATGCACTAAAAATATTTTTAAAATAATTTTTTAAATAGTTAGTCATTGCTAATGTTGCTTTTGGTAATCCAGTTAAAAAGGCTTTTTTAATTAAAAAATATCAGACAAATGACTGATCAGCAAAATTAGTTCAATAAACTATTTTGATTAAAATGTCGACCTGTGTAGTACTTGAAAAATATTTTGATAAATATTGTTCGAGTACTGCATCATTAAAAAATAAATCAAATTTTTGATGCAATTCTAATATAAACCAATGCTGATCAAGCAATTAAAAAAAGGGTTTTTAAATATATTATCTTGGTTTTTCTCAAGCTACAGAATTTGTGATTATAAAAATGGCTATAATACACTGCTTATCATTTATTTGTGGCTCAGTTATGATGGAAAATTAATAGAGCATTTTGTTATTTTGAAACATATTTATCATAATTTTTTTAAAAAAAATATCTTTTTGATTTTTTAAAATGCTTTGTATTGTATATATAATTTATATTCAGAACAAAGGAAAAGAATTAAAGGTTGATTTTTTTCATATTCTGTAGATATTTCTGTTCTAAAAATAATTCAGTTACTTTAATATGTTTGCTTATCAATCTGCTTTCTTTTTCTGCTATCAGTTTTTTTTCCAGTTGTATGAGTCTTGATTCTTATCTGAGAAGAGTTACGCTTTATATGATCCTATTTTAATATTTATACTATGAGATTTAGAATATAAATACTTCCACTTGTTATCTAATAGCAAAAATCCAAATTACATTTTTGATAAATTTTATGGAAATAAGGTTACTGTTATTTGATTATTAGATATATTCTTTCTTATTGACCACTCCCTTCTTCTTTGAGAATCACAGCAATGGGCTATTTATTTTATCAAACTTTTATTATTTAATGGTCAAGTAAAAATAATTTTCATATAAATATTTTTCCTAATATATTGATGACAGCTAAATTGAAGCATATATTTATGAAATAAAACATTCACACCAACAATAAAGCATTATTAACCAGCATTGAATTTTGGTATCTCATGACAAGGAAAGGGAACATATCAGTAATTGAACCTCTTATGTATAAATGCACTTACTTTAAATGCTTATATGAATCATGTGCTCAGAATGATTTAATGGTGCTTGATCTCACAAATGTCCAAAGAGATATGATAGTTCCAACATATTTAGCTAAAACTCTGTGATGAATATAGCACAATTTTGGAGTTTCCAAAGAATCCCTCTTTATAGCAATGAAAGGAAGTGAAATGGCTCTAAAGGCAATGAAATGACTTCTTCAAACTGCAATAGAAGAATGAGAAAACTGACTGTTAAAGATAGAAGGGCATTGAAAAGTATATTTTTTTAACAATCTACTCAACTTGGCATCAGAACTTAACAGCCATTTCTAAGATCCTGATTTCAGAAAATTATCAAAAGTCATCTACACTGTGAACATTTATAATAAAATGATAATTCATAAGCTGTTAGTGACATGTCAAGATTCATTCATTTATTTTATCATTCTAGATTGATAGTGCTGTATTTTTGCTGATTACTGCAGTGCTTTTAATGTTGATGACAGTAAAGCTGTTCTGACAAATCAGAACTCATCAGATTACAAATTGGTAATCAAGTCCATTCTGAAGATGGTGCAGAAATGCTTTTTGGTGCAAAAATGCTAAAACTGCTTCCTGCTGCCTGTTAGCATTCAAGAGGCTGTCTCATGGTATAATTTATAAAAGCTTGACATGGCCTTGTTCCACTTTATAGTTGCTTTATATCTATCATTCTAAAATGAAAACAGATCACTTTTAAAGCTATCTGGAAGATATTTAATCTTTTATTCAAGTTCTATTTCCTGAAAAGTGAAAAAAAAAAAACATGCTTTTTTTCACATTCTTTGATTCTAAAAGCAGGATAGTTAGATAAGCCTAATTAACATGATAATTAATTAGGCAAAAGGAATTTATTTAAAATTTATGGGCATATTCAGATTTCGAACCATCTTATAAGTCCGAGTGCCATGTATTATAGTAATTTGATATGCTATCTGAATGGGAACTAAGAATGTGAGAACTGTGACCCTAAATTAATGAAATAAATTATTAATAGTTTTATATTCCATGTGTATAGATTATACAGGGTGGTTATAATAAAGGTGCAAGTATTTGAAAGATTCTATATAAAAAATATTTGAAGGAATTTTGTATTTGTAATATTTAAGCATAGATCAATGAAAATTGCACAATATTAATAATAATAATGATAAAAAAGATTTTTTTGTTGTTGTTGGCATTGTAGCTTGTTAAAATATTTTTTTTCCTTTCTTAATTATGTCAAAATGCCCGGTAGTTCAAATTTTAAGAACATTTTGCTTATAAAAGAAATAAAATCTTTGAATTGCATCCATGACTTCGTTGAAGATAAAAGTTGCTCTATTAGTAAAATGTTTTTACTAAAGTGATGGCAATTATATTATTGCTTTGAGAGAATGTCATCATTTAAAAAATTTAAGAACCAATGTCTGTGAATGGTTTGTGGAAAATTATTAGTATATTTGAAGCTGCCTGAGAATTTGGAGTTCTTCTTGCAATTATAGGATCAGGAAGTTGTGGAAGGAATTAGAAAAGCAGTTGATTCAATCGTACATCAATATAATCCTAAAAGCTATATTCAATAAAAATGTAAGAAGTATTATTTTATTTAAAATAAACTTTCTGCATTTTGTAAGTTATTTTACAAAAACTAACATTTTTTAATTTTGTGTTCTGTAGCATGATTAAAAACACTTAATCCAACCAGTTTTCACATGTTTGATATCTGCTTGGGAATAAAATATTTCTCCAGAAAGAGCTTTCTGCATGGATTGAAGCAACTAGTAATCTAAAGGAACAACATCTGGTGAATAAGGTGGGTGGGTATTGCATCCCTGCGAATTGATTCGAAAGCTTTTTTTCTCTTGTCTGGCAAGAGCAAGCACTGTCATTTTGGGAAACAATATTATAATGGCTTTTGCCATATTTTGGGCATTTCGTTTTCAGTGCTTCATTTCGATAGATCAACTGTTGCTTTCATCATTCACCATTGATAGTTTGATGGGGGTAGCAACAGTTTATAAAAATACTAACCTCTTTCAGTCCCACTAGATACTCAGCATAAATTTGCTGCCATGAATATTTTATTTTGGCATTGATGGAATCTCTTTAACAGGATTCAACCATGCTTTCAGTTGCTTAGGATTATCGTTATGAATACATTTTTTCTTTGCATTAAAAAAATACCTTTTTTTTCTGCCTTTAAAGGAGAAGTTCACAAATGGTTTTTTAACTTCCCATATTTCTTTCTTTCAATTCATATAGGACACAATTCTTTTTCTTTTAAAACATACCAATGTTATATAAATGTTGCGAAATGTATAGTTGGGTAACATTTAATGCAGTAGTCAATCGCGATTCTGTTTGGCAAGTAAATCTGCTTCGAAATTAGCATTTTAGATGCTTTTGGTGACTTATTGTGCTGTTTCTCATGTATATTGGAATCATCATTTTTAAATCGTGAAACCACTCTTCGCACGTCTTATTCAATAGGACATGTTCACTGTGAATATCCAACAGCAACCGCAGTTGGTGTGTTTCTGCTGCAATTTTCTGTGGACTAAAATTACGTAACATAACTTCTCAGTAATTGTTTTTGTTTGGCACATAACTCGGCAGGTTGTTTTCGAGGATATAAATCTATATATATGTAATGATATCTCTAAATCTAAATTTTTATCTTAATTTAACCCATATTAACTTAATTCTAAAAGGTTGTCTTATTTCCTGATCCAATTCCACCTTTTTTATTTAATTAATGCTACACAAGGTTTGTAAAACTGCTTTAATCAGCACTTTCAAATGCTCCAAGTGAAGGAATAAAAATCTGTCAAGTTAAGGAAATTCTTTTGAAAGATACCTATATTTCCCTTACCTAAATCGGCAAAGAAATCCCTATCAGAATCTCATAGTATAAAATTACTGGAGAAAATATTTCGGTCTCTTTCTCTCTTTTGCGTTTAACTTTGCGTTCACGAAATGTGAACGGACGTCAGTTCTCTCGTTGCTTCTTGTTCATAAATTATGCCTCCCGGGATGGAATAAATCGAAGTTAATATTTTCAAAAGTTTCCTCTTCTCTATTCGGCTACGCTATTGCTCAATTATTATTATTATTATTTTGCATTATGTATACATAAGTTATGTAAAAAAAATTTCATGAATTCTTGCAAGGTAAGAATAATTTTCCTTGCCACATTCACCTGCAAATGCTAAAAAATCCCTCTCGACCCCCCCCCTCCACCAATGAAAACTTTTTATGCTTCTTCTGTGTATCGTGATCTCTAAAGTTTTAAGAACCTTTTGTTTCATTTATTGAAAAAATGTAATATCATCTTTGTTATTTAAACATTTGTCCAAGTCCATTCCAAGTTTTAAGAACCTTTTGTTTCATTTATTGAAAAAATGTAATATCATCTTTGTTATTTAAACATTTGTCTGCAGATTGATTAAATAATGATAAAGTTCCAGAAACATAAAATGATATTAAATGTGAATTTCCTTTTTCAGATAACTACTGAGAATGAGCAGATACATTCAAAAGGTAAAGTTTTTCTTCAGTAGCATAACTATATTCAATATGAACAGATGGAAAATACTTCTTTGTAGGCACTATTGATTCGACTTTATAGGAAAGATCAGCTCAAAAAGTGGAGGATGGAGGCAAATGATATTTATCCAGTTGATGATCTGCCCTTTGAGCCACTTGATTCTGATGTGAATATAGATTATTTTTCCGATACTGAGACACCAGCCAAAAGCATGCCGAATTATGGTGATGACTCGACAAATCTTATTAAGGATTCTCATCAACAAATTTTAACGATGAATATTGACGATAATGAAATAGCACCAATATTTAAGCTTGGCGAAGATTGGAGCCCTGTTAGCAGAAAAGTACCACGTAGTATACGAATTGTAAGCGATGCTGATAAGAAACAATTCCCATGTGATATCTGTGGTAAGGTATATTCTCAAAAAGGTTATTTACATCTGCACGTTCGTACTCACACAGGTGAAAAGCCTTATTCTTGTGATATATGTAATAAGCGATTTTCTCAGAAGAGTAATTTAAATGGACATTATCTTACGCATTCAAATAAAAAACCCTATCCCTGTGATCTGTGTTCAAAGGAGTTTTCTCATAAATGCCGTCTGAATGATCATTATCGAATTTGTCATTTAAACGAAAGACCATATTCTTGTGATGTATGTGGGAAAGAATTTACCCAGAAAGGTTACTTAAATTACCATTATCGACTTCATAAAAATGAGAAATCTTTTTCTTGTGATGTATGTGGCAAAACATTTTCTCAGAAAGGTCACTTAAATCAGCATTTTCGTACCCACACAGGTGAAAAACCTTACACTTGCGATGTGTGCCATAGAGAGTTTTCTCAGAAATGCCATTTAAATGAGCATTATCGAACTCATTCTAATGAAAAACCCTATTCTTGTGATATATGTGGAAAGGAATTTTCCACCAAAGGGAACTTAAATTATCATCATGGGCTTCATACCAGTGAAAATTTCTTTTCTTGTGATGTATGTGGTAAGGCATTTTCTAAAAAGTGTAGTTTAAATACACATTTGCGTACCCACACGGGCGAGAAACCGTTTTCTTGTGAAATGTGCAATAGGGTATTTGCTCACAAATGGCATCTAAAGCAACATTATCGAATTCATACCAATGAAAGACCATATTCTTGCGATATTTGTAATAAAGATTTTTCCCACAAATTCAGTTTAAATGAGCATTATAAAATTCATACAAATGAAAAGCCATATTCTTGTGATATATGTGGGAAAGAATTTTCTCGGAAATCTTATTTATCTGATCATCATCGAACTCACGCAAGTGAAAAATCTTTTTCATGATTTGTAAATAGAAATAATTTTTCTTAGGGAAATAAAAAGCTTTAATCCTTTTCTGCAGTTATATGCAATACAAATTTTTCTCATAAAAGTTATACGAAGTACATATATCAAAATACCAATGGCAAAAAATTTTCTGAAAAATGTTGTTTAAGTAAACGTACCTTACTCTTTTTACTATGGTGTGTATTTTCTGTAGGCGGTTCAAGGTCATATTTTCTACCTCCTTATTAGTTATCTGGTACCAATAATGCGGTAGAAAGTGTGACCTTGAACCGCCTACAGAAAATAAACAGTTTTCACTGAAAAGCTATTCAAAAGATATGTTCACGTTAATTTTTTTTTTTTTTTACTTAACACTGGAACGACCAAATCAGTCAATATGACCGATCGATATCTAGTAGAATGTATGTCTGTGTCGATCTCTGGTAGTTCTAGTGTTAATATGCATTTGGTAAGGCATTTCCAATTACAAATAACATTAATTAGAATAGAAATAACTTCATTCATTCAAGGAAAAGCATTACCCTTTTGATGTATGCATATAAGAAGTTTCTCATTGAAATTCTTTTAATTGAGCATTATCGTATTTTTGTGAATGAAACACCTTCTGATAATTAGAAGCTCAATTTGCAAAGCTTTATATTATAATGAGGGAAATGAAGAAAAATAAAATTTTTATTATATGGAAATGTGTTGATTCCTTTAATGGCATTGAAAGTGGAACTCGGATTCAACATACATTCTGTGCTTTTACATTTCATGCATCATCAAATGATGCAGTATGGTGCATAAATCTTGATCTAATTTTTATGAAATTAAATTTGAGATGTTTCTCCCTGTTCTATAAATATTTGCATGGAACTTAAAGAATGAAAGGACAATTTAATTTTATTCCTGAGATTTATTTTTTAAAATAATGAATGATAATATAGCTTTCTATTCCACAAATATGTTTAACAGAGTGGCGATAGAACTGGAAAATAGGGATATTAGTGAAAAGTCAGGGATTTTTCACCATTTGGAAAAATCTGGGGAAAATGAGGAAAATTCATTAAAAAAAAAAGAGCAAATTACCAAGGAAAGTATTTCACGCCAAGTATGCGTGTGATTGGTTATTGCACTCTCTCATTTCTCTACATCCAAAATCTAATATCGCCAAGACGATCTTCGGAGCATCAATCCAGGACCACTTTCTTTCAAGGATATGCCGCTTTTTTAGAGTTTCATTACGATAAGAAGAGGCATAAGCTGAGGAATGTTGCTAACAGTAATCTTAATGAAACTTTCTGAAAGATCGGTTCTCACTTTTCAAAAAACTGAGAGAGAATAATTTTTTGTTTCGACCTGCTCTCAGTTCAAAATCTTATAATTAAATCATGTTATTATTAAAAATGATAATGATTCTTTCTCATGGCAATAATAATGTTAAGAGAGGATTTTCGAATGATTCTTTTATGGAAGAATATGAAAGAACAAACAGTCCTTGCAAAGAAAAAACTGTGTATGACAGCTTTCAAGAAAATAGTAGTAAAAGTAATTTTGAAGTATCATTAATGTTGATTTTAAGTGGGAGGAATTGACGAGCTAAATATAAAGAGTATAGAGCAAAGAAACAAAAAGAAGAAAAAGGGAATTAATCAAAAATCTAAAGAGAGAGAGAAAAGAGAAGGAAAGTATCAGTTCAAAGAATTAAAAGCAGAAATAAATAATTTTTTTAGCCAACTTAAAAAAGTTTTAAAGTCTAAAAAGAAATTGCAAACTTCAAAATATTGTAGAAAGAAGCTTTTAAAACTTTTTAATTAACTTAAAGGCAGTATTAGTTGTTTTAAATTAAGTATTTTTCATTACTATTCTAATATTTTATCTTTCATTTCTGAAATTAATAACTGATTTGTACTTGAAATTTTTTGCAGTTTAAATTTAATAGACAAGTATTTGTTTTAAACTAAGTATTTTTTAATATCTTTAAATTAATATCTTTCATCTAGCATTATTTGCATTAATAAGTGAAATAAAAATGATTCATTTATAAAAATATAAGTCTTTAATTAGAGTAAGTAATTTCTTATGATTTGTTACAAAAAAAAAAAAAAAAGATTTGAAACAAAATTTATAAATTTTTTTTGTTTGAATTTTTCTTAAAATAGGTATTATTAGTGCATATAATCATACTGTTTTTATATTTATATCATAGTATGTAGTTCTGATACGTATGCCAAGAGTACTACTAATTAGTGAATGAATAAATGTTTTAAAATTTTAAACAAAGATCATAATAATCTTCACAGTTAACATAATTTATCTCGTGTTGCAAACAGTAGTGTTTATGTTTCTTAGAGTTCTTAAGTAGTTTTAGAAACGAAGTATTTTATTAAAACTTCCTGTATTTTTTCTGTCTAAAAATGAGAATATTGCTTTAATGGCTTTTAAAGGATGCTTATTCCATTATTTAAAAATTAAAGATCATGAAAATATGTTATTTTTTCATATTAAATAACTTGTAAAATTTTTTATAATAATGTACAAAGTGCATATACAGTGATTATGATTAGAGGGACAGCCAGGAAACTTATATAATTAGTTGCTATCATTCATAGAAATTTTGCAAGTTTAGTCTGGGAAAAGTCAGGGAAATTTTTTTCACCGTCCCTGTGGCCACCCTGTTTAAGTCTCATTTTAAAATGAACCTGCTGACTTTGCAGAATAATGTGTATAGAATTGTACAGATAAAATATTGCTGTTTTATATACTGGTTTTAGTATATATACTAAGCATTCATAATATATGTGCTTTTCATTTAACATTAGTAATGAATTAAAACTGTGGTAAATAAGTGATAGAAATTTATGGATTGTAAAAAAATGAAATTATGTTAACAAGAATTTCTTGAGTTCACAAACGTTTTTCCTTTCATCCCATTTGTAATGAATGCACAATTATATGTGTATTTCTCAATTCCTGAGAATCTGTCTTCGTATTTGTTGATTGAGATACTGTAATTTTGGTTCTTGTTATCCATGGTATCCCTTCATGGTTCTTGTTATCCATGTCAATTTGTTGATTGTTCTAGTGATTTTATTCTTCATCTTGTGTAAATTATTGTGTATTAATTTTGTGTACAAATATTTACTCTGTGAATAAATTCTCTGTTAAACCAAAAAAAATATATATGTATCTAAGATTGGCTTGAAGAAAAATAGAGTATAGTGCCAAAGTTGGCTTGAAACTAATTTCCTCAGACTTCCTTCCAAATTTCTTCCTTCCTATGTTTATTACATTTTGATATTTCTAAATTTACACTGATTTATGCAATAAGTACTTAAGGAATACATGAAAATGACATAAAATTAAATTTTTTTTTAAAGTTAATGATATTGCAAATATACAGTGGACTCCTATATATTGAACTGCCACCTTTCGAAAATCTCAATACTTTTTTCAAGAATGTTGTATCTTCAACAGAAAAGCAGTTTCTGAATATCGAATAAAATTGCTATATGTTTAAAATTTTCGCTTAAAAATTATAATACGTTTTGATTACCTAATTATGCATATTATTAATTGTGTTCGTAGGAATGAATATGAATTAAACACGAAAAAAGATATTTCACTGATTACTACTGCAGTATTAAAGATTCTAATATGGAGCAAGTTTTTTATTTTAAGTTCTCTGTAGTTCAGATTTTTTTTATGGTTTCTAAATTGACTTTTTGACTACGGAACCGAAATTCAGCTTACATCAAGATCCGGAAAGTGAGATTAAAAATAAGTAGTTTAGTTATATTAAAGTCCTGTTTTAAAGCAACACTAGGGATATTTTGAGACGGACCTCGTAATTTTGAACCACGGTCGGATGACGAGGACGACACCTGAGCTGGCACACTCTCTCCAAACTTCCGCACTACATCAGTGGGAGGGCGTTTGGCCCCAGCGGATTCAGTTTGCACCAGACCAGCTTACATGACGATTCTTCGATGAAATCGAGTCTCGAACTTGAAACCCTCCGATTCCGAAGCCAAGATCTTACTTTCAGGCCACCGTGGCCCTAAAAATTAAGTAGTACATCCTAACTAATGCGGTTGGCAAGTCATTCAAGGATAAGATTGCAGGTTCTCCAAAAAAATAATAGACATGATTAGGCCTATTTTTAAAAAGTTATGGGATCAACAATTATTGTATAAGTGTCTGCATAGAAAACCAAAACAAAACAAAAAAATATTTTAATGATATATATTATGGAATATTGAAGCAGCATTTTTTGTATAGTTACAATTAGCATAGCTAGTGTCATACCTATGCTTGAGTCCAATTAGGGTTATAAACTTGTATGAGCAGATTTAAAGAGTTTAAAGTTGAATTTATATGTTAAGTTGATTGATATTAATTGAAAATGAGCTGATTAGTGATTCCCAAAGATATTCTGTGCCAAAAAGCTTTTTATCTGTTCGAATAAAAAAACTTTTGCAAAATAATAATGTAAGAAAACTAAAAGGTCGGATTTATAATTGTGGAGAATTTTAAATTCCTGTAACAATAAGAACCATGTTTTTCAATTAAAGAAAAATTTTAATTGCAATTTTCACAAAGCATTGTTTTTAATAACAATCCCTCACTATAGCTCAAACATAATTGAGATAATTTCCTGAAATTCACACTAAATTTTTTTTTTTTTTTTTTTTTTTTTTTAGATTGTGGAATGAGGCAAAATTCTTCTAGGTGGCGAAATGCTTTTCCATAAACAGACGTTTATGTCAAAATTCAATTAATTCATGGTAAATTAATGGAAAAAATGCGTATTTATTCCCATTCACCTCATCCCTCAATTTACTTGCATTCCAAAATTTTTCTTAGTTTTTGGCTCATTTCATAGATAGTCTCTATAGTTCAAGTATAAAGGAAAGTACGATTTCAGCATTTCGATGCAGACCGTTAACTGTTTTGGTTAAATTTCATCAAAACTTTATACAAATTCCCCTACTTCTAAAAAAATATTATATTTATAAAAAAAAAAAAAACTTTCTCGTATTTATAACTGACAATGCATCTAAAATAACAAAAAATTATTAAAAAATTCAATTTTTCAAAAATTTTATTTTGAACGAGGTCTGATTCGAGTAAAGCAGCGTTCACAAGAGGCCGCGATGGGACAATGACGAATAGTTTTTCCGATGAGACAACCGTTTGCCATTGTCCAGTCGAGCTCACGTATGTCCCTGAGGTAGGCGTGGCCTTCCATTGCGCGCAATAGTTGGCCTCATGTGAACGCTGCTTAATTCAATCAGAGTAGCTGGAATCTATTCTTAACTGTAGTGACTTACTATTGCTCTTCAATCTTAAAATAACATTTTAAGATTTATAACATTTAGTAAAAGCAGTTCAAAATAGAATTTACTTGCTATTAAAAATATGTTCAATAAGTTAATATATTAAATATAAAAGTCTTAAATTTTATTAAGCCGCAGATATTTTTAAAGTTTTTTTTCTACATTCTGTGCTCTGCATAATATTCAGCATATAGTCTTTATCATTTTGTGAACTAAAATAAATAAATAACAGTTACATAAATTATAGAAGCTTTAGTTATAGAATTTAACTTAAAAAAATTTCATTCATAAATTGTCTGCTTTAGGTACTTTGATTCACCACATTGGACTGTAAGTCGAAACTTACAGTTTTTAGGTTTTGGAAAAGTCCTTAATAGATGGTTTAATAGACGCCTTGCCTACCTCATTTAATTACGATAAAAGAAAACTAGACCGGATAGTACGGAAGTCGGATAGTCGCGAACCGGATACTCGGGCGTGTACTGCACCTTAGAAGTCATATGATACAAGCTCTCTTTATTGCTGAGGGGGGGGGGAATCCAACATCGTGTACGGAATGATTAAATGCAGTAAGAAAGTCACAGAATGGGGGGGGGGGGACTTAAAAATATTTTTAGGCTTCAACTCTTTACAACTGTTTGAAATTGTTTTTGAAAAAACAATTATTTACAAAGTTTTAAAGACAATTAATAGAATGATTCAGGAAATGATCATAAAACTACTTGAGATGCAAGAATTTTGTCTATCATATCATATTTAGAATAAACGATACATTCGTTCTGGACAAAATATTATTCTATCCGTCATAGGGTTGCTCGAAAGGGTGACGTACAGTGTCTTGCAGGCCGAAAATAATAATAGTTGATGAGCACTAATTCTTGCTAAAGAAAACCTTGTTATAGCATGATTTGAAGGTGGAACTGCTTATAAGTTCTAGATGATGTTCTTCGGAGACTGATTGAATCCAAGAATTTTAAGACTAGTCTTTTGATGTATGAAAACCTTTTCCATTTAGTCACAAGACTTCATCATCAAGTACTTTAGCTTTATAAACGACTAATTTCCTTCTAATGTACACTAATATTGTGATCGAAAGAGTAGTCATTCATCGTGATTTGGACTGGCAATGGAATCTAAAAGTAACTTTTAATTATCAATGAAATCATTATAATATTCCATTTAAAGCTAGGTGATAGCTTATGACTCGGATTTTTTGTGAACCTAAAAATCGGATAAATACACGATACAATTCCGATTCGAATATTGAACCTCAATCTATTGTTTCTGGTCCTCAGAATCTTGCAATCCAACCTTTAAAAAACTTTTAATTACAAATTTCAGCTTTTATAATGTTGAGTAATGGAAACACTTTTGATCATCTGGAATATCTAGATATGTTTCGAGATATGTAAACATAAACATCAAATGATAATAATCGGTCTATTTTGTCTAGATGGATATGACTGAAATGAAGTTAACTATACAGCCGATGATTTAAAATATCTCAATATACAGGGTGATTATAATTGAAGTTACGATTTCAAAAACTGATAATTTTAAAACTACTGGCCAGAATGACTTGATATTTTAGTAGAAGAATTGTGAGGCAATAGAATTTTGTTTGGAAAAGGGGGAAAAGTTCTAAAATGTGCCGATAGATGGCGCTGTCAGGGGAAAGACCAAAAATGGATATGTTAAATATAGGAATATTGTTAGTCAAAAGGAAACAATAGATTTCAGGGGTTTACTAAAAATTTATTAGCGATGAGACAAGAGAATATGTTTATAGCGACAACAGTGATAATGACAAAAAATAAAATTAAATAAAGGGCTTCGTGGAACAAACACCTTACTGATGTGTGGTTGAGGCATAAGTTATTTTATATGCCCTCCGTCTTGTTCCGCTACTAATTGGAAGTGCAAAACGGCATGCTCCACAACAGATCGGAGGGTATCTGTACTATACAATGGATGTGGTGTGTGATGCTTGCCTTCAAGTTTGTAGATTCTCAATCCACCCGCTGTAAACAACATTCTTCAGAATGTCCCCAAATCCAGAAATCACACGGGTTTAAGTCGGGAGAATGTGGCCTCCATGTTGTGGAAAATGGCAGCTTATGAACCTATCATCTCTGAAATGAGCACTCAGCTGCTTCACAGGAGTAGCAATGTGCGGAGGAGCGCCATCTTGCATGAATATTGTGCTTTCCATATACTGACGCTGCTGAAGTGATGGGAGGATATGGTTTCTCAAAAGTGCTTCATACGGTTTGCCAGTAACGGTGCAAATAACGGGACCCGCAGGTGTGATCTTCTTGAAGAAAAACGGACCGACGATAAACGTTGCCGTTATTCCGCACCACACAGTGACCTTTTCAGACTGAAGAGGTAATGGCTGTAGATGGAACGGATTCTCGGTCGCCCATATCCTGCAATTTTGCATATTTACAGAACTGTGCAAATGGAAGTCGGCTTCGTCAGATCACAGAATGTTCCGTGGTCATCCGTTGTCCAATTCCATCCCGGAAAGAAAACGTATTGCAAAAGATTCACGTGCTTCCAGGTCAGCAGGTAGCAACAGGTTCGTTTAGTCGTTTTAGCTGAGGATGCTGCCAAACAGGGAAAATGTTTTATGGCCACCTTGTATAATGATAGTAAAGATTTTATACTTTAACTTTGAAAAATTTAAAAGTTTAAGTTTCAACCTTTAACCTAACTCTATCAAGGCTTCGAATTGATGTTCAGACTCTCGTCTCTGAACCATAATTTCATAATATATTCTAATTGAGAAATTAATTTTAAAAACCCTAGGTAAAATAATCGCTATTGTATTTAAATTACCTGAAAACCTGCTGAATATCCCAATACTTGCCTAAAAATTCTGTCGCCTTAAACTTTTTTTTTGACAGGAAGCAAATGTAAATTGTTTAGATCACAATCATCCAGAAAATATCGAAAATGACGAACAGCACACCATATATATAACAAGAAGCTATCTTTCGTAGACTTTATAATCTTTCTCGGTAGAAGTTAATTTACTAAAAAAGATGCAAAGGG
>JAPMOR010118138.1:83886-130430 GCA_026543865.1 Argiope aurantia
TTTTTTAGTCCCGATTGTAATGTTGACTTGTGAATGCCTCATTATTTTCAAAAATATCATACAACTGTATAACAATTATGTCGATTTGTTTAATTAACTCTTGGCAATTGGAAATATTTGATTTAAATATTTTCTAAATTTGTCATAAAATATTTTATAAAAATGGATAATTAAAAAATGAAAAACAACTCGGAAAATAGGTCAATATTTAATCAGAAACATATTTAAAATTTTCCTTTCTTAATATTTGCCACCCGAGATATAATTACATGCTAAATACAGTAACTCAAGGTCCAACAGTCTCTCCTGAAGAGCATTTTGGATAATTTTTCATTACGTGTCTAAATTTATTGTGAATCTACAAATATCATCATGCTAAAACACAATCTGTTGTGTTGAGGGGAGCGTCACGGAGTGCTTGAACACAAGGTTCTTAACTTCCGTATATAACAGGTGAGTAGAGTAATGGCATGATTTTATTGAGTAAAGATGCGTGCACATTATTCCTTCGATTTTCATCTTACTATAACAAAACAACGTGCATACATATAACTACAAAATGCACTTCTCCTTATAGTATATATTATTATTTTTGAGTAGTTTATTGCAATAGATAGAAACCAAAAGGCCATGTTTATAAAGAAAGTCTTCTTTGGTTTAATTTCTTTAAGGTAAAATTTTAATTTTGTTTAGAAAAACCATTCAATTATTTGATGCTCTTCGATTTAGAATTCTAATAAAATCATTGACTGATAAAATTTATTGAATATTAAATCGAAAAGAAGAGGTGTTCATGTATTTGTAATTGGTAGCAAATATTATCAGTGATACTATAAGATTTGTTTTTGTTCATTGGAATGATTAAAAATGAATATAATATTAATGAATGAAATTGGAACTTAGATGAAATAATGCGATTATGAACAACGTATTGAAAAAGATTTATGGAGCAGTAGAATTTTAATTATCTGAATTCGGATAGTAATATAAATGCAAATCTCTGGAATAAATTAAGGAGGGGGGGGCATAAAAATACATTAGACACAGAAAAAAACTTATATTGGAATTCATAAAATTAAATGTAACAAACTTAAGGCGTAGGAAACTGTAAAAACTATAAAGTATATATATATAAAAAAGAAACCATAGATTAAATTATCTACGAAGGGTCATTGCATACAAATGCATGCATTAAAATTACATATGAACAGTGTAATATGCATGTGCCTTATTTTAATTGTTAAAAGTAGCCTCTTTTAGTTGAGAAATAACTTGTCAAAGAAAGTAATTACGCGCTCACTATTTTTTTGCAATTTTCACTATTCTTTTTCTCACAAAATGTATTCGGGTAATTAGAGTTCTACCATATACATTAAGATTTTTGGGGAAAAAATTTGTTTAATTAATTTAAAGCAAAAATTTATGAAAAGCATGTCACAAAATCATACAGTTTTCTTTTGAAAAAAAGAAGAAAAAAATTATATCCTCATCTCCGATCTCATCATCTCTGCTTTTAAAAAAAGGAGCTTCCGTGAAAGTTTTTTTGTTTCTTAGTCTTTTCAATTCTTTCTTTTAGAATTCATTTTCCCATTGTACAGTGCGGCGACTTTGCAAATCCATCGGCGAAATATAATGGACCCTGAAAAACGACCTCCTTTAACCACAGATCAGATAGGGAGACAATTTGTAAGCTCGAGTATTCACTTTCATCTTATCCAACTTAGCCACGCCAGGCCATTGTTAAACAGGAAGATTTTTGCTGTTCTTTTTTATTCAATTTGTTCTATTTCTTGTCCGCATAATGGTTATCTATTCTTTCGCGAAGCTGGTCCCCGTTCACTTTACTATAAAAGCTGATCCAACAGTCCTACCTAATCACATTGCAGTTCTGTCTTACTTGGTTTAAGGACTCTCCCATTCTTTCCAACACGAGATGAATACGGTGAGTTTTGCCAGCGAGTTGCTTTTAGTTTCCTAGTAAGAATCTGTGTTTGTTAAATTTCTGTATAACGAATGGTGGATTTGTTTTGTTTGAGCATGAAATGAAATGTCTAACTCATCATCTGAAATGGGACAGTAGTTAATTTGTACATTTTTTTTTACAAAGTCCCTAATCTAAGTTTCTAAAAAGTTTCTACTGCATAATAACTTACTACTACATACTACATACCTAATCTAAGTTTCAGAAAAAGAAAACATTTATGGAATTCAGTTTGTATCGATTATAATCAAAAAATAAAAGAAGTTTTTGAAAACACATTTTAGTGGATTTTAGTTTTAGTTAAAACAGTTAAATTACTTCTTTATTTCAAATATTTGCTGTTTTTTTATTCTTTTGCTTCTTATAATTCTTAGTTATAAATATTGTAGAATCTTGAAATCAACGGTTTCTCTAATTTCACTACCAGGTGGCGTTATTTAATACGAAACTAAAATTTAAATAAATTAATCGATTACTGGTCACTAAATTTTGAAAATATTAAATCTGAGTATTCTAATCGACAAACATAAGTGCACAAAATTTGCAAACCAGCACATGAAGAAGTGAAAGTAAAACCGATTTCAAAATCCCATCTTTACAAACATGAAACAAGGTAAATTAAATAAAAGTATTGAAAAAAGAACTGTAGTAGACAAATGAAATTTGACGCTTATAATATCAAAATCGCAAGGACACACTCTTTGACCTTTAATAGCGTAACAATTTGTAAACTAAAACAATGTGGAGTTTCGCCTTTTTTTTCATGTTAATAGCACATTTAAGATATGAATTTAATTTTTTTATAGATTCTTCCCAGAATTAAATAAATTATATTCTCTAATTTCCTAAAATCTGCTTTTCAAATAATGATTTGTATTAAGGATAGATAGTAATCAGGGCTGTAAACGGAAACGAAAAAACATTTGCATCTTCAATTATGATTTATACCAATAACTTTGATGTTCTTCTACAATTTTTATGTTCTTGTTTTATCGTTCATGATACTTTTAATATTCATTCAGAATTCTTGCGACTATTGATGAAAAATATGTTTAAAATACTGTATAAAATTTTTTTTAACAGAAAATGTATTTATATGGCAAAAAATTGACATAAATGGAAAGACAATTTTTTGAATTTTAAAATGATGTAAAAACTATCTTTGCAACTTTAGTAATTTCAAAAATTATCGAAAAAAAAAACACCGTCAATATTTCGTTTAATTTTAATTAAATTTAAAAAAATGTTCGAGGTGCATATTCTCACATTTCAATATATATATATATATATGCCAAATTTGATACTTCTAGGTCAATCGGTCTAGCCATTAGAGAATCAATACACACGTACATTATTATAAATGAAGAGAAACTGCAATTATAATAAATTGTGTCTTTCTTTAATTTTCAACAATAGAAGAAAATCACGCGATTAAATATTAGACGAAACAATGAGAATTATATTATTAAAACGAAGAGATATATTTTGGTGAGTTATATTTAAAAATTATTAAAATTCGTGAAAAAAAATCGCATTGAAATAAAATGGGCATCATTAAAAAGATAATTTATTGAATTTTAACACAGATTGTTACTATAACTTCTAAATTATATATTTATGCACGTATTTCCTTATATTTTAAAAACCAAACCAAAAATATAATACTTTTGATATGACAATTATGTTCTGTTCAACTAATAGACGAATTTCAAATTTGTGAAAAAACGATGCACAGAATATACATTTTCTGCTATATATAGTCTACGCAGTCACGGTCTCCAAAAAGACTCAGGAATCGCTGTCCATGATAGCCATGCTACTTCGTCTCATACGGATCGTAAGGCTCATGATTGTTGCATCAGATATATAGAATGAAACTAAATAGTCAGGTGTACTACCAAATACATTTTTGGCGCCGAATAGTAATAATATGAGTAATTCCAAACCCCTCAAAAAGGAATCGTGTCAGCTAATGGGTTAAGAGAGATGAATCACAATACATCACTTTCCTATATGCATTAAATGTATCTTTAATTTTAGCGATAAAATATTCGAGCACCCATACTCATGAGACTTTTTTCAGATAATCCTTGCAAGCCTTCTTCTATCTGCTGTAACTGCTCATGCATACACATACCTAAGTCACCCAGAAGCACCATCCGCTTATGCATACGACTCTCATGGTCATCTTCTCACTGCCCATGATTCCCACGGAAGCGGTGTTTACGGTAGTCACAATCTCCAAAAAGACTCAGGTATCGCTGCCCATGATAGCCATGCTATCTCGTCTCATGCGGATCGTAAGGCTCATGAAGTAGACAGTGACCATTACAACAAATATAAGAATATTGGTGCCTACAGCCATGAAAAGGGAGATGGATTTGAGAAGACATACCATTATGAAAAAGTGAGTAATAATTTGATATTAATGAAAGACGAAAATGGCGAAAAGAAACAAAAATCGAGTTTAACTTTGAATATAAAAGCCGATGTATTTTCATTAATTAGAGAACAAAATTGATGATGTAGGCAAGATAAATGGCGCATCGAGAAAATATTATATTTTCACCCCTAATCTCTATGAATGACTTACTAAAAACAAAATGTTTCATGGTGCATCGTATAATTTTTTCGACCCCTTATCGTATTTAACTTTAAAAAGCGACGTAAGCGCATTAATGTCTTTTCTTTTTTTCCACAGAACATTGTAAGACGGACGCACGGGAAAACTATAATGCTCCTTCGTTCGTAACGTCACTGCACAATTGCTAATAGAAATATATTCCTTACATATCGATATAAAGATATTTATATTAATGTAAAAGTGCGATACGAAATGGAATTATTTCGTGTCAATGAATCAAAAGACTCCAATATATATATATTTGCTCTCTCTTTATAAATATAGGCATTGTAAAGTTACAGTAATAAGTATTGAAAGTATACAAAGAGAAATTATTGTAAACGCCAAAATATTCAACCTTAGGATTTTTGTGAATCTCCACAATTCTGATTCCGAGAGCCCGAAAAACACATTTTTGGAATTATGTTCATCTGTCGTTCTGTCTGTCTGATAATACAATAGCTTAAAAGCATATTAAATTAAAATATATAAAATTCAGTATCTTGTATCAGTAAAACTATAAAATTCAGTAAAAACTATAAAAATCATTATTAACACCAAATTTGTATACGCAAGGTGATTAGTAAAATTGATTTAAGCCTTTTAGTTTCAAAATGGCGTCTCGTATAGGGGCATAATGTCCACCTATAGTTTAATGACTATGCTGAATTTATTGAGAGAGATTGCAACGCTCCTAGCAGCGAAATTAGAAAATTTCAAACAAATAAAGGAAATCGGTGGAAAAAAAAACAACGCTATAACATAATAGAAACACAAGAAAAAGTTTTATAGAGTTTTCTGAAAAATTGTTTGAGATATTTTTGATTAAGATTATGAATTTTCTGTGACGTAAAAAAGTACGTCCTAAATTGAAAAACATATCCCCCGGTATTATCATAGAGTTTTTCAGAATTAAACAACGAAGGAGTGAAATTTAAACAACGAAGAAAGTGAATAAAAATAAATAAACATATAAATATGAGAAATGCACTCGCGGGGAGAGGAATCTGAAGATATATTCTTTCAATTTTAGGACAGATTCTTTTTCAAGTGATGGAAAGTTAATAATTTTAACAACAAATATCTTAACCAATTTTATTTATAGTCCATAAATCTTTTTCCTGTATTTATGCTACGTTATAGCATACACTTTTGCATCTGGATTTTTTAACCGATCCATTTATTTTTTTGAGATTTTTGTAACTCCCTTAATTCGTCTCTAAGAGCGCTGTAACCTGTCTCGATGGATTATGCATAGTCACTTTATTATGGGTTCACATCACTTCTCAGATAAAAATTAAAATGAGATTAAAATTAAGAATTTAAAAACAGATTTGCACGTTTATGTACCAGCATTTAAATTCTGAATAATTTTAATCGTAACGTAATCAAGTAAAAATAAATTAATCAATTATTTTCACCTAAGAGCTGTATATGTAGTTAAATAACATCATTCATACTACATCATACCTACTATCTGCGATTATTCAATCCGTCATGGGGGGGGGGAGTCTTAGTAGAGTAGGTAGGTGCCTTTGTAATTTTTATTGTTTAGCAGAGTAAGTGCCAGAGTCTAAACGAGAATCATGCAGTGGCTTCTGTTTTTATTGGTACTTGGGTAGTTTTTATTTCCTGCACTGCTGAATGGTGCTGCAAAAAACTTTTAGAAGAATTTAATTCCTATATTTTAAAAGAAATATCTGATATTAGTTAATTTGATGTATTTTAATATGTTGTTATTCCTGATGTATCAAGGCTAATCTAGTATTAGATAAAGGTATTATATACCTTTGATTTTGCATTGTCCTTAGATTTCCAGAATGCATTTTAGTTGCTTATTCCATAACCAGGAAAAAAGCAACTAACCAATGGCATGATAGTGATTTTTATAACACTAATTCGTTCGCCAACGCCATTGCTTACGTGATTTTACATACGTTAGCTTTCTATCCAATATAACTCTTTGAGGGCCGCGGTGGCCTGGTGGTAAGGTCTCGGCTTCGGAACCGGAGGGTTTCAGGTTCGAGACCCGATTCCACCGAAGAACCGCCGTGTAAGGGGGTCTGTTGCACGTCAAATCCGTCCTGACCAAACGTCCTCCCGCTGGTGTGGTGTGGTGTGGAGAGGGGGGGTGCCAGCTGAGGTGTCGTTCTCGTCATCTGACCGCGGATAAAAATTACGAGGTCCGTCCCAAAATAGCCCTAGTGTTGCTTCAAACGGGACGTTAATATAACTCCTAAGTTCTTGGTTTCCTCACTTCATTTGATCGTATATATTGCCGCATTGAAGAAAGACCGTCGAATCTGCATTGCCGAATGAATGGTCATGGCACCGGTCTTGTGATCAAGAGACCTGGGCTCGAATCCCGCTAGAGACACTGAGATCAATGGTATATGTAAATACTTAATTCCTTGATATTATGTTCTCCTTTATTTCATGTTCCAGAAGATACTGGACTTTAGTTTACCAGACAAGTGTTCTGGACTTTTCTTACTGTCGCCAGAAGAGTATTCTGGAACTTTCTCTGCTTGTATAAAAGCAGAAGATTTGTCAGTTACAGTATTCTCAGTTCTGAGTTCAGTTAATAAATTGGTTTAGCTCTACCTCTTGTGCGTGTTATTAAGTTCTATACTAAAGTATCTACGTGACAATATAAACATTTTCAGTTTGATCTGTTGGCAAATTTGCTAATTTGGCAAAAAGAACCCTACTAACAATGTTTTAAAATTTAATCGACACTTTTTATAAAACGATTTAATTTAGTTTTAATAAGCTAAAATACAGCTTTTAGTAAATCAGATGAAAGCATAACTGAAAATACGGCAAGAAACTCTCGATGTTTCCAAATTCTGCCAAAGTTGTCGGGCCCCAAAATAGTTGCATACTTTCTCGATTTGATAATCTGATCCTGATTGTCCAGACGGCCTTTGAATAATCCTGCTCTTGCATCACTGAGAAATTGATGACTGACTGTTCTTATTCCTTCTTCGTGCGTATTGTTTGCCCTACAACTATGTTTATTCAACAAAACTAGCTGCCTTTGGCGACCAGCTTGTTCGCCTAGATTACTGATTTTTTTAGGCTGTTAAATTTTTAATATGGAATGTTATTTGATGCGACTAAAAACATGAATTCAGGTGAATCAGCTTACTGCAAATTATATATATATATATATATGTAACATTATTTGTTGGGGAGCAGAAATGCAGTTTGAAGACAGTGAAGAGACTTGCTATTTCGTGACGTCGTTTTATTTCATTTTTAAGAAGCAGGCATATGTACACGCGATGAGCACACAGGACGACACAGAGAGGAATGAGGAAAAAGCTCTTGGACATTTTATCCCTGGTCTTATATAACTTATGATTTTGATAGGGAAAACATTTCTTCATACTGCTAATACATTAATAAGATTCTGATAGGGATTTCTGACGCATGCCAATCACATGTAAGGGAAACACAGGGATCTTTTAAAAAGAATGTGCTTACTGGACAGTTTTTTACCCCTTCACGCCGAGCGTGTGAAAGTATCGGCGTTTTGTCGATTCAGCGGTATTTTGCCTCTTCACGCAGAGTGTGGGAAAGTTAGACTTTTAGCTGACTCTGCAATTCAACAAAGCTTCTCTTGAATTAATTGAGACAGTGGAATTGGATCACGAAATAAGAGAATATTTTAGAATAAAGTTACTATGGGCTAAGTTAAGATAAAATCTTGAAAATTAATTAAATTGAAATTAAAGTTAAAATATCATTACACACACACACACACACACACACACACACACACACACACACATATATATGAAATAAAAGCAGAAGTGAAAATCCTGTTACGGAATCAATAATCGGCAAAAGTGAGCGACTGAATTTTTTGATAGGTGAATTTGAATTCGCTCATAGCATTTCAAAAAGATTGTGAGTCAAATTAAATTTTAAAAAATATTATTAAAATTACGGAGAAAAATTAGGCAGAATTCAAACTAATACCATTAAATAATAATGTTTTGAGTCTTGAAAAACAATTGTTTTGAAAGTTATGAGCCTTAATTTTCATAAGTAAATTACAGCAATTATTTATCTGGCGATGATTAAGCCTACTTTTGCTCTCGAATAAACGTTCTATTTCATGATTTCTTTTATATTTTCTTTCCTCTGAATGAATGGAACTGGACTGAGTCCTCTTTTTGGCATACAACCCCCAACGAACCCCTTCCAGAAAATTTCTAATAACATTTTGCAGCTTTATTAATTAAGAAAGCGATGAATTAAATTAAGTGCAGATGTAAAAACGTTCAATGAAGCAGTTTGAAATTTTTGTATGACTCTTTAACTGTTGCCATTCGACAATAAGCAATAAGAACTATTTCTGAGCTGCGTACATAAGCGCTTTAATATATATAGATAATGCTATAAAATGACACTATCTCAATGGTACTTCGTTCAGTGTGACCGCAACAATACAAACTGAGCAACCGAATTTCTATTTGTGACTATTTCACTTGCTTAGGTGCAGATGTAATTACTAACTTAACAAAAGCATAATTTACAACTATACTAGCTCTGATACTTGAAGGACAAAAATAAAATACTTTTGAAAAAATTCTATCTAATTTTATGTTGAAACATGTGTGCAACTGTATTCCAGGTGAATGGGCACCATGACATCGTTGCTGACCACGACACCTTAAAGACATCCTACGGTAACCACGATGCTAAATCATACCACGACTCTCGAGCTCATGGAGCTAATGGTCACAGCTCTTATGGATCTTACAACAAGTATGGTGCACATGGCTTTGGTTCTCATGGGCATCTGAATTCTGCTTATGGTAAAACTGGAAACGGACACAGCAGGCATTCTACCAGTGGACATATGCTAGGAGGCTACCCTGTTGTTCATGGATTAGAAGGATACACGGCCGTGCTTCAACCTATTGGGCACGGATTAGGAGGGTATACGGCCGAATATCGAGGATATCCTGTTGTTCAAACAGCTGAATACAGCCCCATCCATGGAAGCAGTCACGGTTACTCAAAGGTTTATTTCAAAGGACCAGGATACGGATATCATTACTGAGAGTAAACCATTAAGTCAATGACAGGTAAAAATATGTTAAAAGGAGATGGTTATGTCAAGGACTCTATGCTAAATTTATAAGCAGAAATATCTTAGTCAAGGACATGCTCCGTTATGAGGAATTTTCTTGTAAAAAGTTGTTGTAGCTTATTTTGTACTACAATTTATAATTAAGGCTTCATTAATTTATGTTGTAAAAATCCTGAAATGTGTAAGTCCTTCTTCAAAGGCGTTTGTGATAAAATGTCAAAATTGCTTTATTGTATTTATTCAGTCGATGTTGAAATGAATTCTTTCAACCAATGTTCGTTAAAGGAACTGTAAATATGAAAATAAATGAAGAAAAATTATATATTTCGGTGTTCTAGAATTCTCTTATAATGTTCTAAATGCCTTATTCCATTCAGTATGAAAAACATTTGTATTGTACAAAGGTAAATTTCATTTTGTCTCTTCTGTAGTGATCCATCGGAATTGGGGTAGATAAAACATTAGTCTTCGTGGCTGATTAGAAGATTCTTTTTGAATTTTAAAAACTTCAATTTATTTCATCTCAGGTGGTATATTGTGAATAAGGAAGAAGAGATGTTAAGCTGACATCCGTTTACATCGCAACACAAGAGTAGAGGAAACAAAAGAGAACGAATTTTTCCCTTCAGTGATTTTTACAATGAGATTTTGATAGGGATTTCTTAGACACGTGTAGATTTAGGATAGGAAATTTAAGTATCTTTAAAAGAATGTGTTAAGCATTAAGGATTTTTATCCTTTCACTCGGATCATGAGAACCTGCCGAGACTTGCAGTTTTATAGAGAGCGTGTAGCATTAATTAAATAAAAAAAAAGAGTGGAATTGGATCAGGAAATAAGAGAACATTTTAGAATGAAGGTAATATGTGTAAAATTAGGATATAATTAAAATATAAATTAGATTAAGAAATATCTAATCTTAAGAAACACACATTTCTCTATATGTTAAACAATTACTCTCTAAAGTGTTGCATTTGCTATGAGAGAAATGTACTGTTATTTTTCCTACAGTATGGACTAAAGTATTTGTATTTAGTATTATTATGATCGACTATGCTCAATTTAGAGCCTGACATTAGGTAACAACATTGTATTTTCCGTTGAAGATGAATCTGTGCCCTGACTTCATAACTTTTCCTTCTTGTTTTTAAAAAATTTAAACAACAAAAATAATAACGGTGCTTATTAACTATCTGAGTTTGTAGAATTTAGAACCAAAGTTTCATTACATTAACATCGAGTTTAAAAGAAATTTTGGGAATGGACAATGTAATTTTGAACCCAATTAGATAATAAGTATGACACCTGAGCTAGCTCACTTTCCAAATCTCCACATCACAACATGGGAGGATATTAGACTCACGACATCGGATTTAACTTTCAACAAATCCACACACACGGTGGATCTTGAATAGAATGCGGGTTCTGGAGCCCTCCGGTACCGCGTCAAGACCGTACTCCTAGGCCATTGCAGCCAATTCAGACTTAAAGGATAAATGTAGAAATTCCAATAAACTCGATATATACATTGTTTGCTTGGAAGGATCTGCTGAAAGCTTCTAACACCTGAACCTCTTGATATAAGTTAGGTTAATTTTGATTTTTACAAATGCTGAGGGCGACAAACACTAGTTTATATTGCTCGTCCGTTAATTTTGTAAACAAAGGGCAATCGATACTTACAACAATATTACGAAGAAAAGTTTTAAAAGCTTTTAGAGGTTTTGAATTACGCTTATTCTTTTACATGAATTTTGCCACTGATGACTTATTTAGGCATATTTGTGATTTTTTTTCTTCCATAGCTTTTAAGATATTTTTGATGTAAAAGTTATCACTTCTATTGGTACCTAACTTAAAATGAAGAGAATAATAGACACAGAATAAAAATTAGATTAAAAAAATTTTGACCGTTGATCTAGTAGTAGGGAAGGGGAAAAAAAAAAAAAAAAAAATGAAAGATATGAGTTTGACATTTTTTTTTAAAATTTGTAGCACCGAATTTTTTTCAATGTGTAAATAGAGCATGTTTTGATATTTTTTTATTTTTAACCCAATAATATTTTTATTTTATTCTATAGAATGACAAAAATACACCATTGCCCAGTTTCTAATTAATTTCCAAAATCTAGAGTTTCATTAAATTATCACTTTTTACTATTACTATATTAACGATGCTCTATGAACATGTTCATCTTAAGATCTTCTAAATTTTATCTGATATAAAAATGTAAAGTAAGGAAAAAAATTCTTTTATATGGAATAGACAAACATACCATAGTGAAACGGAACACTTTTATCTACAACATCATGCAGTACCCTGGGAGCATATTTTTCATTTATTAAACGTATTTCAATAAATTTGAATAAAATATTATTAATAAGTCATCTTTCCATGGAGTTAAAAAAACAATAATTTTTTTAATTAATTCGAATTAATTAAACTTTAATTAATTTATAAAATTGCATAAACGTTTCAAAGATAATAACAGATACAAATAAATTAATTAATATATTATCATATCTAATCATTTAGAATATGAATTTATTGCAACTGTTTTTAATAAAAACAATAAACTTTTCAATCTGCACTTTCAGCAACAATTACAAAATATCATATTTTAGATAGTCTTCAAATTATATTTGTTCTGTGATATCTAATTGGTAATGTATCATATTTAAATAAAATGTAAGAAATCGGCGATAGTGGAATGATATAGCTATCATGCGATTGAATAATGGAAGGTGTGTCTTAGACTTAAAAAATGAAATTTAATCACTTTTAAATTATTTTATTTTAAATAACAATTTATTTTTTTATACATATTAAAAAATTCTTTACACTGGACAGGACTAAGAAAATGCCTTTTTTACATGTCTTTCAAGCTCAGTTCAAATGTCTTTGCTGGAAAAAAATTCACTAAACATCACCAATGTGCACTTTCTTCATTCATTCCAGTATAATCTTTTCTAAAGTTAATATACAAGGTTTATTACAGAAGTCACATACATACAGTTTTTCTTTTGTATGAATCAGAAAATCAGCCTTTAAATTTCATTACTCAGAATCTGCTTTAATACATAGGTAACATGAAAACAATATATCTTTCATATGCATTTAATTTGGGCCATTAAAAAAATATTTGTTACAAATATTACATATATATGATTTATCTTTTCTGTTTACCTATACATGTCTTTTTAAATCCCATTTAAGAGAAAATGTTCTTGAAAGAATGGAAATTATCAACCATTTTAAGTAGTTTGCATGTCAAAACCAGAAATGAAAACTAAAGACATTAAAAAAATTATTATATTTTAAATAATACCTTACAAAGTGTACAAAAAATTATTTCAAAATTCTTGTAACTGCAAATACCAATTAAAAAAAACACTGTTTCTCTTTGATGAATATGAAATTTAAAAATATCTGTTGGAATAATTCTTCTGAGAAACTGATTCACTAAGCATCAAAAGTGTAAAGTTTATTCATTCTCTATGGAATATGCAACAACAAAACAGTAAACAGTGTCTCCAAAGTTTCTAAATTAATAATAAAATAATAATGGCTACAAAATCTTAAATGCAGGCAGTTTTATCTTTCATATGCATTTGTACACGAATCTTTAAATTTTGCTTTATCTAAAATACTATATTATAGAATGGAAGCTATTAAAAATCTCAGGAAGTTTGCTGGTCAAAACCAGAAATGAAAACTTAAGAAAAATAATTTCAAAAACTATTATATAATATTTTAAATATTACCTTACAATGTGTACAAAAAATATTTAAAAATTCTCTTAACAGCATATGCCAACAACAACAAAAATCTTTAATGAAAGTGAATGTAAAAAATCTGTTGAAATAATTTTGTTGAAAAACTGATTCGCTAAACAACAAAAATGTAAAGTTTATTCATTCTCTATGGCATATGCAACAATAAAGCAGTAAATATAATTTTCAAATTTTCTAAATAAATAATAACACACAGGCAGTTTTATCTCTCATGTGCACGAGTACACAAATTTTGCTTTGCAGAAAATGTGTTACTACATCGGTCACATGTAAAATGTTTCTATTTCAGATGTCCTCGTAAATGAGAATTTAAATGAGGACGCTGTGTAAATGTTTTATTACAAATATCACAAGCAAACGGCTTTTCTTTAGTATGCGTCCTTAAATGTATTTGTAAAGTCGTCTGCCGAGAAAATGTTTTATTGCAAATGTCACACACATATGGTTTTTCCTTTGTATGCGTCCGTAAATGTATTCTTAAATTATACTGCCGAGAAAATACTTTATTACATAGATCACAAGCAAACGGTTTCTCATTTCTATGTGTGCTTAAATGTGCTTTTAAACCAGATCGTTGGGAAAATGCTTTATTATTCGCATATGTAAGGTTTTTCTTTTGTATGTGTCCGTAAATGAATTTTGAAATATGACTTTTCAGAAAATGCTTGGCTACATACATCACATGCAAATGGTTTTTCATTCGTATGCGTCCTTAAATGTGCTTTTAAACTAGATTGTTGGGAAAATGCTTTATCACAAATTTCACATATGTATGGTTTTTCTTTTGTATGTGTCCGTAAATGTATTTTTAAATAATACTGCCGAGAAAATATTTTATTACATAGATCACAAGCAAACGGTTTCTCATTTCTATGTGTGCTTAAATGTGTTTTTAAATTAGGTTGTTGAGAAAGTGCTTTATTACAAATTTCACATATGCAAGCTTTTTCTTTTTTATGAGTCAACAAATGTGCTTTTAAATGATCCTGCTGAATAAATGCTTTATTACAAATTTCGCATATGTAAGGTTTTTCTTTTGTATGAGTCAGCAAATGTGCTTTTAAATGATCCTGCCGAATAAATGCTTTATTACAAATTTCGCATATGTAAGGTTTTTCTTTTGTATGAGTCAGCAAATGTGCTTTTAAATGATCCCGCCGAATAAATGCTTTATTACAAATTTCGCATATGTAAGGTCTTTCTTTTGTATGAGTCAGCAAATGTGCTTTTAAATGATCCTGCTGAATAAATGCTTTATTACACTCATCACATACAAATTGTTTCTCTTTCGTATGAATCTGATAATGTCTTTCTAAATTTGGCTTCTGGGAAAATGTTTTATTACAAATGCCACATGCATACAGCTTTCCGTCCATGTCAGTCATTCAATGTTCGTTTACACTGTAATGCCGAGAAAACCATTCATTACAAACATTGCATGTTATACAGTTTCTCCTTTGTATCCGCCAATAAATGTACCTCTACATTTTGCTGCTGAGATAATGATTGACTGCAGAAATCACAGGTGGAATGTAGGTTATAAAAGGCATAAAGAAAATGCCTTTTTAAATCGATTTGATCTAAAAACACTCTATTTCGCTGATCACAAATATGCAATGACTCTCTAGTTTCAAGATGTAAATGAAATTTTAATGTTTCCTATGAATAGTTTTCTTGCTACATAAATTGCATACGATACTTTGGATGTTCTATGAATCAAAATATGTATATTTTCATTTGTTTTCTGAAAACTTGCTTAACTACAATCATAAGTATTAATTTTTTTTCAATGGATATTTAAGCATTCACAAATATATATCAATGAACAATAATAAAATTTTTATGTGATTCGAAAGTTTTAAACATATCTAAATTATTCTTTTATATTTCATGGAGTTGGATTCCATTCAGTCTTTCTAAATCAATTCGTGCCGGCGTCCTGGCATAGGGGTAGCGCGTCTTCCTCGTGATCTGGGCGTCCCGGGTTCGAGTCCCGGTTTGGGCATGGTTGTTCTTTTGTTGTTTTATCTGTGAGATGTGCCCTCCTGTAAAAAGGGGTTGTGCAAGCGAATGAGTGATGCGTGCGTAGCTAAGTCGTACTCTTGGCCCTAGTTGGCGGGCGCTACTATAAAAACAAGAGACGCTCCCCCTCAGGCTTAAATCGGCTGTCTCTGAACAGCGGGGCTTGTCCGTGGCAAGTGCCATAAGAAACAACAACAACAAATCAATTCGTTTGGGAAAAACTCTAGTTCATCAGTTACAAACAAGCAAGTAACTTTCAGTTTCAGTTTGCAAATGAAATTTCAATGTTTCAAATTAAAACTTTTCTTGTGGTATATTATTTATACAAACGGCATTTCTTCATCGCACAAATAAACAAAAGATGCTGCTTTTCTTTTATTTTTTTGAAATTTCGAACAATGTTTTAATACATTAATCATGAGGAAAATGTTTTTTCTTTACTGTATGTGCATTAAATTATTCACAAACATTAATTAAAAATGTAGTCTAAATCGAACATTTTAAACAAATCTGTTGTAGAAATTTTTCTTCTCTACCTTGTAGTGCTCGATTTCCTCCAAAACATATGGTATGTCACTGCCCAAATCTTTTCAATCTTGGAGTATTCACACCACATTAATATCGCCACTATCGAATAAAAGGATATTCTAGAGCCCTTCTCACCATTAGGCAAGCTCTGAAATTACAGCATTCACCAAACTTCTTTAAAATTCCTCTTTGAATTCTAAATACAAAAACAATTATTATCAATAATGGACAATTATTATTAATAATAATTTATATTTTGATTCAGAACAAATAAAATTTGCTAAACTTATCCAAAACAGATTTTAAAAATTTATAATATTTAATGAAAACAAAACACATACGGCAGCTCCATCTGCATTCATTTATAGTTTTTCATAAAAGTAAAAGCAATAAACAAATTCTTGTCTGTTTCAATTTTCAAATTCTTATATTTAATTCCTTAAAAATTTTTAAAATTCTTTTAGTCCTAATTAATAATGGTTAATATATTTAGCTAATGATAAATGACTATTTTATTTTTGTTATTTGATATATAATGATGCAATAAAAACTAACAAACTTTTTAAACAAAATATGTGATTTCAAGATAAGAAATAGTAAAAACAGGATGCATTCAAAATTTTAAAAGTATTAAACCATCAGGCAAATTATAATAATTTCAAAAGACAGTCTTGTAATTATCAAATACACTTGCACAAAAATTTGCAAATTTCATTTACATAATCCATATCAATTTTCAAAGGTTTAGCTAAACATATTTCTTAATTATCTTTTTGCAGATAGATAAAATTAGAAAAGTGAATTTTTTTTGAAGGATTCAAGGAGGTTTTTGATTAAAAAATAAATGACTCATTACAAAGAAATTAACAGCTTTATAATCCAAAACAAACAGCATCAGTAAATCAACAGGCAATGAACCTACCACCACTGATTTGCTATATAAAACATGCTATCTTACCTAATACATTAAATAAGAAGTTTTCAAGTATCATCATATAATCCAGCCAATAAGATTACAGTAATAGGGAAAGTATGAGAAAGCAGTTTTTCACATGGGTAACATACTGCAAACAGCACTGAGCAAGAAGTAATAGCAAGTTTGTGTTACAGTGGGCAGTTGTTTCTATGTGCAAACCAGCTTTACTAACATAATAAATAAATAAAGTCTGTAATGATATAAGTTCCATGAAATTAGTTTTGAAGCTGTGTAACAGTGTAGAAACCCCAAAACCATTACTGATTTTTATAGCTATTTTATTACACTTGTTGATTGGAGAATGGTTTATTATCTGTGTCTAATTTTGTTTTCAGCTTACTTAAAGCTTTGAATCACATGGACGCAACTTTATTGTTAATGGCTAAAAAATTAATTTCAAAAGAAAGAAAAAAAGGGGGGGGGGAGGGACAGGAATTTAATATCATATTAATATTTGAATAAATCTCTTGTACCTACCCTCTTTAAAATTCCATGCTTATGATTCACAAATATATTCTTTAAATCTTTCAGAACATTGCAATTTATTATTACAATTCTTGCATAAAATAATAGAACAATTTTATAACAAGAATATCACATCAAATTTAATGTGCTTATAATATAAATCTACTTCAAATATTTCTTCATATCTTGAAAGTATTAGAAGTGTTAAGTATCATGTTCGAATAAAAAATTTAAATTTACTCGAAAGTAAAAGCTTTACTAAAATCTTGAAAATTGCGAGAAATTGTATAAGAATTATTAAGTTTGCTCAAGAAAAAATACTGGAAACAATTTTTTTCGTTTAAAATTATTGTTCTAACATCTGCTTTCTTTACAGAAATATTATCCATTTCAATTCATTACAGCTAGGTTTTATTACAATTAATTTGCAGAAAGGCAATCGTTTATAGTTTTCAACAATATTTAACAGAAACGAATGTAATTGAAATTGCATTACATTATATCGATAATCTTGTAACCTTTTTTCAATATTAATTTTTCTACCTGAAAATGGTAGCAAAAGTTTTTCAACTCTTGGAATTCATGCATGTGTTGATGTAAAAAAAGACAAACATAATTAAATTAAATATTCCTCTCCATTCATATATATATATATATATAATCAAAAATTAACCCATGTAAAATTAATTATTTTTGTATGGGAATATTAACATAATCTATTATTGATATTAAATATTATTCACGATGGCTATCAGATTATAATTAATTATATATAAAAGACATGGTTTTATTTATTTATTTTTTTAAACTTTTATAAACTATAGAAAAGATGAGAAAAAATGAATTCATGGTCAAAAGTTATTTATAATCATGATTACCCTACGACATAGACATTGTGAAGATTGAGGCATTTGTCATATAAAAGGATCAGGTTTTCTTTCGCTGCTTTGAAAAATGTTATTATCAGTGACGTGAGATGAGCTTTAATGCTGTTTCGTTTGGTTCATTAGTCTGTCTTTAGTTTTATTTGTTAATTATATCATTTAGATAGCTGTTAGAATGCCTTTGCTAGAAGAGGTAACCCCCCCCCCCCAAAAAAAAAACAACAACAGACAATTGAATCACTGAAGTAAAAAGAATTGTGAGGATATAGAAAATTGTACATATAAATTTGAAGATTGACAAAGCTAAAAAATTTGGAGATGTAGGATGGATATCTTTCCCTTTCATAAGTTGGAATTGGAGTAATTGTGAAGTTTTAAATGGATAGATAATTGGCACAGAAGTTTTTGGTTTTATTTTGCATGAATAGATCAAGATAGGAGTTATTATAAACTTATCAGTTGTATAAAACTATCTTAGATTTAAGAACATTCAAAATTTTAGTTTCCAATACTTTCTTTCATTTAAATAATTTTTAGCGATGTATATCCAAATGGAATTACAAGTCAGAGAGATCAGAAATTATTTATCATAAAAGCAAGAATTTGTGTATATTAAAAAGTATTTAAAATAAGAATACTTCACTAATTTTTCTCTTATATAATTTTCTAATATAATTTATATGAGAATGGAAAGTTAAGGTTTTGCTAAATATTATTTCTAAATATTTTAGTTCCATTTTTTCATTTCAATGGAATATGCTTTTAGTTTTTTTCCTTCATTTTGATATAGATTTCTGATGAAGGTGCCAACTGCAACATTCTAGGTAAATCTTCACAGTCAATCCTCCTTCATTTGTTCAATTTCTAACAATTTACTGTTAGTTTTTTTAATGTGATTAAAGAATGCCTATAACGATTAAAAAAAAAAAATCTCTGCCTGATCGAATAAATGCATACATCCGGGATGTCTTTGACAATGCTAGCTCAGCTTCATAAAATAGATGCTAGTGCTTCTAATGTTATAAATGGTTAGCTAGTTATGGCATACTTTGGTCTTTAATATTCTTAGAGTGAGAAGTAGAGATCAGTGGGTACCAAACTTTTCAGAAAAATTAATTAAAATTGAAAAAAAAAATGCCAATAATGCAGCCTTCGGTTTCCCTTTCTAATTTTAATATTATGTTGTTTTTTCTTCAAAATCCTGCATTTTTTTCTATACCTTCACTTTGAGATAATTTAATTTTTTAGAATTTTTTATTCCATGCATCGCCTCAGCCTTTTGTAAAATTTGTTTCTCACCATCTTGTAATATATTTTAGGAAATTTTAATTCGGTGTGTACCATTATATATACATACAAGCAAAAACAAAAATACATACACAGAGAGAGAAATCAAATCAGTATATAATTTCAAAGACAATATTCAAAAAATTGGTATCAATATAAAAGAAATAAAGATAATAAATTTTTTTTAAATGGTCTGAATCGATCACAATAAAAAAAAGACAAGTTTGCAAATATAACAATACAAAATACTTTCACATTATGATTTTTTTTTCTCTTGGATCATATTTCGAAGTCTCATTCATTTTAAATCATATTTCGGATCTCATTGCCTCGGACAGATGGAGAAAAAAGATCCATGTGAAATTTAAAAAAACTTTTGATTTAAAAAGTTGGTTTTTATTACAGCGAATATTAAACATTTCTCCAAAATTCTGTTCAAATATACAGGGCAATTAATACATTTAAAAAATAACTCTAAAGTATATTAAAATCTTCTTAAAACTATTTGACTCTTTTCACATTCAGTAACTTCGATTGTATTGTTAAGTTAGCTTGTCTTTAAGTATAGTAAGAAATCCACCTCCAAGTGCCAAAATAATAATTAACAAATGGGCTATGAAAACAATAAAATATGGACAATAAAGACAACAATTATTATCATTCCCTCTCCAACATCTTATTGAAAGTGTTTTTGAAAGAATTATTAGTAATAATTGTAAAAGTGGTAAATTTGGTATAATACAAGGCAAGACTTGTACACAATTTCATTCCATCTCATCCCATTCACTTTTTGGCACACATATATACTTTTGTTTGTAAAATTTGGTAAACAAAACAAAACAAAAAAATCATATTCAGATTCCTCCCAATCCAGTTTACTTACTGATATCATTTCTGAATGAAATTTAATCTTGTTAAAACTAACTTGAAAAAAGTGTACACATTTTCTTTTAGTTACATTCTTTATGTATGTTAGGTATAGAGTTATGTGCAATTTATTCAAATTAATTTGAAAAAATTAATTCAAATTCAGAATATTAATGATGCATACCTTATGGTTAATAGTTGCCAAGTTGAATAATAACTTCTACATTTCTGTAATGGAATATTTTCTAACCTAAAAAAATTGTTCAAGATTCATTAACCATTAACTCATACAGGCTCATTGAATATATATATATATATAATAAGCAATCACTTAAAAAAATAAAATTTAAACTAGATCAACTCATCTTATACTTCCATTTCAAACATTGTTTTTGGAACATATTTGCTGGAAATTATATCACTTTCTTATCTGTCTATTTTGTTTCAATTTACAAGATCTTTTGAGGAATAAACAGAATTAATGTTATAGTTAACAATAAAAATAATTTTCTCCAGAAAACCTAATATAGAAAATAAGGCCTTCATCCCATCATTTATTATTGGTATCCTGCATAAAGGAAGCAACTGCTATAAATGAAATACCAAATAGTACTATAAAGATAAATAAATACTTTCATGGATTTCTTTCTTAAAAGAAATGAAATAGTCATTAAAAATTAGCAAGTTTTTATGGCAGAAACAATTTTACTACAGTATTTCTATCTATAACATAGCAACAATTTTCAGCTGCAAAGTGTTTAGTAACTGATCATCCAGAGAAAAACATTATAGAAATTTCAGTGAAAGTTGTAAGTAAAAAGATCACAAACTTGCAACTGATTATCATGTCAAGTAATTTATTAGAAAATATATTCCTAAAAGTTATTCAAGAGAGAGAGAAAAGAAAGAAAAAAATTTGCTTATTTCCTTCTGTTTCCTGCAAAAAATTTATTTTGTGTAAAAACAAATAATATTAATTAAAAAAATATTAAGTAGAATCAGAAAAGAAAGCATAACTTTTGGGTAATGTTATGATACAATATAACAATGTGGAACAAATTTTATATGATAATACTTTCCATGTAAGCATAGCATTGAAGAAAAATGACTAAAGCAGCATATTACGAAAGTGCCATGCAGATTAAAATGTTACCATCCTAAAAAGAATAATGGTAAATTTTCAGTCAGAGCTTTTTTTACAGTTACATTTTGGACCTAAAATTTTATGAGGGTGCACAAAGACATATTAAATCAATGTTCTTATGAATATACCTAATAAATTAATCTGACAGACTCAAATATTATATTGTACATGTTTAAAGCTCTAAAAAATATTTTTTTGAATAAATTTGGAAAAGAAAATTTTAAGATTTGTCTGAGTTTGTAACTATTGAACATTTTATATTTTATGCAAAGTTTAATATAAAATTTTTGAAATTTACATAGTAATTGTTTCTTTATTTATACATATGTAAAATATCAATAAACACAAAATGGGTATTAAAGCAATGCTTTATAACAATTTTAATTATTACTAAGACAAGAACAAAACTTTCCAGTAACATTGGTTATTAATAATTTTTAGGAATAGCCTGTAATTTCTCTTATATACAAAAATATGTAAAAATAATAAAAATTTTAAAAATATATAAGATTTTATGGAAATATATTCTTGAATTCAAATTTTAAAACATGGATTAAGCAAACATTTATTAACAATTTATCTTCTTAAAAAACTGTATTTCTCCAAATTACATGTTAAATCTAATTCTCTTTTAATATTTAGAGCAAAGATTTAACATAAAGACATTAAGAAAAGGATTCTGAAGAAATTGTAGCTGCTAGGCATTTTTTTTTCAACTACTGTAAAGTTCTAAACAAGTTCAAATAGAAAAATAATATTCCAATTAGGAATACTTCCGTAACTGTCTACTGCCACCAAACGTGTAACATAGGGAGTAGGGATGACGAATATTTTACGAGCTGTTATTACGTAACCAATATCATAAAGTCACAAATACCAATGATCAATACTTTTCAAAGAGTAGGTGTGATTCAAATCCTTGATACGATCTTACTGGTGATATTTCGATTACAAGTTTTGGATCACGATAGGAAGTAACAATCGATACTATATCACTGAAATTTACCGGAGCGGTGACTTCACTGGAAAGTAGCAATCGATACGATCTGTCCAATGGAAGCTCTCGAACAAAACAGAAAATGCGAAATCTGTGAATGGCTTGAAAAGTAAACGGACCGGTTATTGAAATTATTGTATCATTGAATTGCACATCACTGAAATTTATCAGAGCGGTGACTTCACTGGAAAGTGTGAAGTCGCCGCTCCACTTCATGAGTGTAACCTTGACTTTTCGATATTCGCATTTGATGATGCACTATTCCATACAAATCCTATTTAATTGCTTGTGACTTGAATTTGGATACATTCCGTTTACTGCTGGCGCCATCTATTGGTAAAATATAGAACTAAAGTAAACAATTTAAAGAAATGATATATATATTTTATTCAAATTTTTCAGAAAATGGTTTACCCCAATAAAGAAATTAAATAAATAGTTTATTAAGAAAAATCAAATTTAAGTAAGCTGAAATAGATAAATTAATTCAATCACACGTTACTTAAATTAAGTATTAATTACAATTAATAATTTTTTTAATTAATAATTAAATAAATTTAATTAAATAAATAATTTTTAATGAATAATATGATTGAAATAAAAGATATTTGGAACAAATATTTAAAAATATCAATAGAAAAATTATTTGTTATTCAAAAAATCGTGTATTATGCATTTCTTATAGGGAGAGATAGTAAACCGATGTCGGTTATCCAATCACGTCTTCTTGATAAGTGCTCCATACAGAGTATAGTACCGCGATTACCGCATCACGCTGATTTACAAGAGGAGCCGTGCAGAGATAAGCAGTACTTACAAGGGGAGGGCACGGGCTTGAAATTTGAAATAGGAATGAGGTTTAGTATGATGATAGTATACATTTAGAGTGTTCATTCCTGAAAATATTAAAACACAATGGCCAGTCAATTTTAAGAATATGATCCTCAAACTTTTTGTAATGCTAATATACTGATAACTTGTCCCCCGTCCCGATGATTTCGATTGCATGGTTGTGTAGGTAACCGTCTCGCATGCGGAAGGTCAGAGTTCGAATCTGGCTAGGAGTTTTTTTTTCTTTTATAATAACTTTTATTCCATTAAAAATTTACAAATATTCTTAATTAATATGTTTTTAACTTTTTTCATCCAAAATAAGTATTTATTATCGAAATACGTAATAATAAAATTAAATTTTATAAGAAAAAATTATAAGTACAGATGCATTTTTTTAACAAAATAAAATTATTTAAATTTATTTAACTATTTACAATAGTTTTAATGGGGTCAATTCATGTGACGTAAAATGAATTTGTGTCATTTTACGTTACTTATACATGTCATGTACTTCTTGCGCCTGGCATTTAAGTTTCATCCGCACCGCTTTCGTCGAACAGTCTGCCATTAGCGTTCTCCGCCAAGTATGAAGCGGATTTTTTGTTTACATTTGAAGTTATAATTTTTGAGTCATTTTCTTTCGTCTTATTATGTGTTAACAGACGAAATACTGGTGTGCTGATGGATGCATGCTTTAATGCGAAACACAAGAGTGACTGTCATGATAAAATGTTTTCCTATTTTCCTTTTAACAATCCTGACTTGGGTTGATAGCTTTGGTATAGATTTTTTCAAGCCTTCGAAGTCGGTGATATGCTCCGATCATTTTGAAGAATTCATTCAGTGTGTGTCCATTTTATTAAATATAGCTGTTCCAGTAATTTGTTAGAAAAATTCTTCGAAGAAGAAGAAATCGGTAAGTGATTTGCCTTCAAAACCAATCAAACAAAATCGAGAGTGCATTTCTAATTTACTTTATTCACATTTGATGAAATTTCGGATAATTTTGAATATGCGTACAAGGTTTTAAAATGTTTACATGAATGTTACATTGCATTTTTTAACAAAATCTTATCTAAATTTCATTAATGTAAGTAAAGTAAGTAACTCCTGTTTCAAAAATAACTGTTATAATGCTAAACTTAGGTGGAAGTGAATATTAATAGTTTTCTAATTACATTTGCAGATTTGTGATGGATTCAAAGTGAATTTATATCAAACAACTTTTCTATTGTTAAAAATGAAATGTCAACAGTTTTTTATTATTTAAACTGAAATTGACTGTTATCATAATATCCTGTTATAACACTGTGCACCTCAGTGATTTCTGTTTTAATATATAAAGGTCTTTTCATTGAAAATCAATTTCCATATCAGCATTTATTATATAATTTTTATTCCCAACTTCGTTGCTACATGCATGTTTCACTTTTTTATTTCTATTTCTTTAGCATATCAATTTTGAATTATAAAATTCTGTGAAAGCATAAGTGTTTCTTTCAACTCCTCTTTATAGCCTATTTAACTTCTCTCTCTCTGTATATATAGTATATAATCATGACCTTATTCTTGTTTATTAAATTTACTGTATTTTGTGTTTTTGTTTTATTTTATGATATTCATTCAATGTAATTTTTATCAATGTAACTTTATGAAATTTTTTTAAATGCTAAATGTTCTGCTTTAAAAGTATATTGTTCAACATTATGTTTTTATTAGTGATTAAAAAAAACTGTTCTTTAGTATTTAGGATGTTTCTGCTGAATAAAATTGATTTCATCATTTTCATTGACATTCTTGTCATACTGTGTTTATATTATTTCTGTCTAGAAAAATAAATGTTGATAAATAGTAAATAGGTTTTTTTTAGTTTTTTGAATTAGTGAGTACATTGAAACATACATTTGATCATATTTTTTCAAATAATTATCACATATATTTTATCTCTCTCTCTCTATATATATATATATTTGTAATGTGTAAATAAAAATTATGAAAGCGTGATTTTGTTTGTTTTCCTTTAATGATTTCTGCAAATAAAAATGAAATTATTTATTCATAAGTTGCATAGATTTAAAAAAAGATATCCATACCTTTTATATTTCATAATTTGACATTGTAAACATAATTTATTCAATATATACTAATTTGAGTTTCATGTTCTTTCCTCTGAGCAAACTGAAAACATCCAAGTCTCAATATTTATAAAAGTAATTGCGTAAGGAAAAAAAAATAATAATTTTATTAGTAAGCTTTAAAATATAGTAACTTATCTAAAAGTAATAATTATTTTTAAAAAGAACTAACTGGGGGAACTATATTCATAAGATTCAACATTCAATACCATTTAAATAATATGTGCAAAAGAACATATGTAATTTTTCAAAAACACTGCAATAGTCATTTGTCAAAATGTATCCTTCGGATAAAAAAAAAGAGGGGGGGGGGAGGATATAGGAAAGGAAAGAATAAAGCGGCACCAAGCGAATTAAAAAGCGATGTTAATTAATTAGGCAAAAACAATAATTCCATTGAAAATACTAATTAAAATTTTAATATAAGAAATAAAATTATATAACTAAGAAAATTTGGAGAAAATAATTCAAAATAATATCTTTAAAAAAATCAGAAGTTTTTAATAATTGATCGGCTAGCGTAATATTTACTAAACAATGGTTTCTTCAACGTTATCGGCAGACATCACGACATGCGCAGAATGGTTGAAAATTGAACAGAAGTGGTTTGTTTGGTACCTGACACGTGACCGTGAATTGACCCCATTAATATGCTACTCATTTTTATACAAGGGTAAACGTTTACTCTTTTCATACTTAAATTATAATTTAATATTTAAAGGGAAAATAATTAAAAACGTAACATTAATGGCTACAGATAATTTAACTTGCTTGCATCATTTTGAGACAATTTTCAAATTCTTGGATTTTGATAATAATAAATTAACACTTCTAACTCAACGAAGCAGTATTTATATCAAAAATTGAAGGGAGCAGCTGATATTTGTTAAATATGTAAGCGAACATCCTAACTACAGAAATCAAAAGAAACAGTTGAGAGCAGGTGTTAATTTATTGAATGCGTCGACAGATGGTTCAAAGCGCATTAAGCGTATATAAAAATCTTATTTAATCGAACATGATCAAGAAATAAATTCTCGCGAAGATAGTATAAAAATTCAATCAAATATACACCATCAATTGTCATCACCAATTTTTTAATAATATGATAAGGTATGCATGGTACGCTGCCCAATTTTCTGATGTAGGAGAGATATTTTTAAATGCAAATGAAGTTTGTTTTCCCAAGGATCTCTTAAAGAAACCTTGCTCTTGTGGACAATCATCATTTATCAGTTGTGCACGATGTCGAAATATATTTTGTTTTCAATGTTTTTACGACAGTTACCATTCTGGTTCTTGTATATAATCAAAAGTCAAAGTATATAGGATAATTTTTTAGAAATATTGAATCATTTTTTTTACGATGTGTGAGCATTTTTAATTAATAATTATCACCATTTATGTTATATTTATTACTACTTTTTTAAATATTAAATTACAGTTTAAGTATTAAACATTTATCCTTCCATAAAAGTAAGTAGCATATTAATTAAAACTTTCTGTAAATAGTTAATTAAATTTAAATAATTTTATTTTGTTTAAAAATGCATCTGTATTTATAATTTTTTTCTTTTAAAATTTTAATTTTTATTATTATGTATTTCGATAATCAATATTTATTTCGGATGAAAAAAAATAAAAAGATATTAATTAAGAGTATTTGTAAATTTTTAATTGAATAAAAATTATTATAAAAGAAAAAAATCTCAGTCAGGTTCGAACCCTGACCTTCCGCATACGAGACGGTTACCTAGACAACCATGTGATCGGAATCATCCAGACGGGAGTCAAGTTATCAGTATATAAGGTTTACTAAAAGTTTGAGGACCATTTTCTCAAAATTGATTGGCCATTGCGTTCTAATATTTTTATGAATGAACATTCTAAATGTATACTATCATTATACTAAATCTCATCCCTATCTCAGATTTCAACCCCGTGTCCTCTCCCTGGTAGGTTTGGCGATAGGAAAGGTAAAAAAATTGGTGGGATTCTGACCATCCCATGTAGTGGAAATATCCCTGCTGATTAGATATGTTGAGTGGAAGGAGGGTTAATCGGTCGAGAGAGCCGGTGATGAGATGAGGCTGTTTATAAAGCGGAATTACTTCCGGGAAACTTCACCCGTTCTTATCACGAAACAAAATGCTTGTCTGTGAATATAAAGATTCGGTTCACAAATCAAAGAATGCAACCATTTATTGACATTCAATGGAGGAGTACACATTGTTTTAGTTTCAAGCACACATCAGGGGTATACGAAAAGCCAAAGATTTTTCATCTGTGTGACGACATTCACTCAGACATTTGTCAATCCCCACAAAAATGCATAAATTGTTCAGGCGAGCATTCGGCCACATCGAGAGGAAATCCATTTTATATCAAGGAGAAGGACATTTTAAAGCTAAAATGTAGAAATAATATCGCAACTGCTGAGACCAAACGAATTTATAACCAATCAAAGAAATCGAGCAACGAGACAGCTGTCAAAATAAATGCTCCTATAAGAAATATCGAAGAACAAATAAGCGAAAAAAGGGAGACTATAGTCCTTAAAATGAATGAAAGTACAGAATCTATCATCCAAATAATTAAAATTAAAATGGGAAAGCAAATTAACATGATCCTTGGAATGTATGAAAAATTAATAAAATCGCTGTCATATAACTTAACCGTCATGAATAATCTTGGTGGTGAAAATCTTTCTCCATCAAGAAAGAAAAAAGCATTAGAAAAGATTCGCAAAGCATCTTCTATTTCAATGCAATTAGAAAAGATTCGCAAAGCATCTTCTATTCCAATGCAATTAGAAGCAGGTGCTTTTGGTTAGTTTGGTTTTCTTTTGTTTTTGTTGTGTATCTTCAAACTTTTCGTTTTCTAATTATTCCATTGGGATTGGTTTTTCGTCAGTTTTTGTCGGTTCTTTTTGTGCGATGACTTTCGTTCAGTGGAATTGGAAAGGTCTTAAAAAAATGCCTCAGAGTTTCTCCGTTTTTTTCATCCGAATTCTGGATTTTTCAAGAAAGATTCTTCAAGCATGTAGCTAGCTCACTTTCTGTGTTCAACTAAAAATTTGTTTCATTTAGACAGGTAAAATCCGCTTGGAGGTGGCTTAATTAATTGCATGCCGAAAAACTATCTGGTAGAATTATTCCAATTAGTGCTACACACAATAGCAACCATGAAGTTTATCAGAAAGGCTTAAATTCTATTATCATTAACTTATATGCTCTCCAAGAACTACACAGAATATGAATTTACAAAATATGAGATATACAAAATATGAATTTTTTTATCCGTTCTACGTCCTTTTTTTTATATTCGGGAACTTTAATCTCCATCATCCTCTTTGGGAATTAAATAAACCATCTCCTCAAAGTAATAATTTTGTAGAATGGCTTCAAAATTCTAGATTTGACCACCTTAATACTTCGAACCCTACGTTTGCCATTTATACTAGATCTGCTTCGCTGCTTGATCTCTCAATCTGATCAGAATCTATCTCTTATGGCGTTAATTGCTATATTTCTGATTCGTCCTTTGAAATTGATCATTACCCGGTTATTATTACATGGTCAAATTTTAAGCCTAGTGAAAGGTATATAAAAACAATAGTTTGGAATCGGACTATGGAGCAATCGGCAAAAGTATTGACTGAAAGAACTAATCTAAATGTATTGGCACGCATGATTTCCGAAGTTATAAGAGAAAACACAAAATTAATACCATTGCCGACTAATATTTATCTTCCTGGTGGAACCTATCTTATCACAGATTTCAAAAATTGAAAATTGTTTTGAAATAAAATTTCGTTTCATTTCAGAACCAGGATAGATAAAGCACAAAATATAGGCAGCAAGATTTCGTTTTCATATTAAAAAAGCTAATCGGAATTATTGGGACAAAGTTTGCAACATTTTTATGAATCCTAGAATGTTTTACACGACTCTCAACAAGTTTTACAATAATTCAAACCAGGAATTGGATACTTCAAATTTCACCCAGCATAGCAATCATTTTATCGCAAAGCCATTTCAGCAAAGCAGATTTTTTATGCTGACAGTCGATTCGAGCATGAGCCGATTCCACTTGACTATAGCGAAGACCCCATTTCTTGTCTTAATACTTCTATTCACCTACAGAAAGTCAGAAACGCTATAAAAAACTTGATTCCACACCTGATGCTGATGGTATTACAGAGAATTGATTAAAAAAATCTTAGCATCACAGATCTAATAAGCACCACATTCGTCTTTCAGGAGGTTCTTTCAACATCTTTTAATCCGGAGGAATGGAAACATTCAATCATTGTCCCAGTTCCTAAACATAACAAGGACAAAACAAAAATCGCTTCATATAGACCAATAGCTCTCACCTCTGTTTTCTCAAAAAACTTTGGAAAGAATTTTGATTCAGTATATCACCCATCATTTAATAATTGAGAGAATTCCTCTTGAGAATGGTTTCCTTCCACTCAGGGACCATCAGATTGCAGTATATAAAATTCATACATTAAGGAAGCCCACAATTTAAAGAAATACTTTATCGGAATTAGTCTAGATATTAAAAGTGCATGTGACTCTGTTTCTATTGATGGTCTTATGCTGAAGTGCCTTCAGCTTGGTATCAAAGGCAATATTTCAAAAGTCATGCACAATTTTCTCCATAACCGAACTTTTCAAGTTCGTTGGAGAAATTCTCTTTCTAGGAGAAAAACCTCCCAGAAAGTTTTGCCTCAAGGTAGTGTTGTCTCACCGATACTCTGTAATTTTCCTTGCGGATTTCTTTGAAACTCTTGACGTGGAATGCTCAATTTTTGTTGATGATATTTTTATCTTTTGTACTAGGTAGATGAAATAGTTGAGGTCATGAACTTGGAAATTAAGATTATTAACTGCATCTTGGCAAAAGAACTCTAGTTTAAAGATATCCTCTACCATCGCTAGTTTAAAGATATCCTTGAAGAAATGGATAACCAATTTTCTGACCTACTTCTGCACAATAAAGTGGGATGACTTTCCAGAGGTAACGTTTTGCTTTGTGCTGGAGCGAAATAAAAACATTCCTCAATGAAAAAAAAACAACCATTGAACATCCCCGAATTGTAAGAAGACAAATAGCTGCAAAAATTCAACTTCATAGTAGATATCACACCGAAACTAAATGAACTAAATCTAAAACTGCAAGGAAAGGGCAATCCAACCTACGCCTTTCTTAAAGAAGTAGTTTGTTTCGGAAAAAAAAACCCTTCTTTTTGTTGAAGATATGGAGAGCTGTAAGTTACTTCATTTTAAAAATTTGAAGCAATATCGCGATGAGACCTATGCAACTATTGACTCGAATTACTTCAGCATAACTTTAAAAAATATGAAGGATCGATTCGCTGAGAGATTCGAGCAATTCAAAACAAACAAAAGTGTTCCCGCATTCATAGCAAATCCTCTCAACACAAATACAAATGAGATCAACGTTGAGCCATTTGGAATGGATGCTGGATCGGTTCAAATGCAATTGCTAGATTTGAAAACCAAAGACTTGCGGCGTGACAAGTTCACAGAACTCAAGAACAAATTGGAGGATTTAGAGGTCCAGAAATGCATACACATCGCGCAGCACCAGTGGACAACAACAAAAGAATTCCGCGAGTTGAGGCCCTGATATTCGATGCATGGAATAGTCTTCCAGAATGCTACAGTGAGGTGAAGAAGTTGGCATATGGAATTCTGATGATCTTTGGGTCGACAAATTCGTGTGAGCAAGCGTTCTCTTGCATGAATATAATAAAAAATAAATTTAGAAGTCAACTAACAAATAAAAATCTAGAGTCGTACTTGAAACTTAAAACAAGCTATAAGCCAGATTTAATCAAACTTTCAAAAGGCAGGCAAAGCCAATGCTCCCATTGATGCAACTATCTATATTTGTGTTTTATACGAAAAAATATTATTCCGTATTTAAAGCGTTTATTTTAAATCAAAAATCAAATATATTTAAGCAAATACTATAATATTAAATCGAAAAGTTTTAGTAGCTCTTTAAAAACTGGAAAATTTTGTAAACTGTTACTTTTGGCTCTTCCGTTTCAACCTGCTCTAGATGAACGTTACTTCCTCGGCTATGAGACGACGTTTTGAATTTAAAGGGCTTTACTGATCACCGTTGTAAATTTAAAATAATTGGCAAACCAAAGAACTCCCCCCCCCACACACAACCATATCCAGTTCACCGATTTCTCTAATTTTTGTTTTATATGGTAGTTAATGACATTTAGGTAGGTTATCAATAGTCTCCTGCCATTTGTCATCCTAAATTTTGGGAGTAATTTCAAAAATATTACTTGTTGTTACTTGTTCAAAAATATTACACATTTTCTTGGTGAGAGGTGGGTTCGACACACTTCAATTTCCTCCACTGCACTGATTTTTTTCGATTTCATTTGAAGATTCACTGCCCCCAGACACTATATCAAAAGTCTTCTCACCTCTCCACCTCCATTTGTGAGAAATATTGAAAATTAAAAGATTTAACATCTAACTGAGCATTTGGGCCAATATTGCCAATTTCGTCTTTTTGCAAGCATAGAGATTTCTGATCATGAATACGTACTCTAATTTAAAATAGTACTTTCTTTTATTCTGATAAGACGTATTTTATTAAAATTGGCCTAACAATTTTAATAATATGATTGTCTAACATAACGACTATTAATAAGATTAATTTAATGTTAAATCGCTGTAAAGGATTGTATCTTTTAAGGAAAAAGATACAATATTTTAGCCATATCGCTTTTACATTATACTCGAGCAATAATGATGGAGCATTCTGATGAGTCAGATAATAGCTACAGATTTCTATTCTACATACAATGTTTAATTTTAGGTTTGTTTGTGTCATATAGATGTTTACAATGTTAATGATCTGTTTTTATCATTTATCTTCCTTCAATTAGTAATCTCTATTTAGTTTACCCATAGCTTACTTTTAAAAGTGTATAGAGGCTGCGTCTGTAAATATTGTTCCTTTAGTTCAGCCCATCATCACAATTTGTTTTTAGGTATCATCACAATTTGTTCCCTTCATTTAATCATTTTTTTTTGTCAAAACATTAAATATAGCTGTCCAAGGTTGTGATTACGCCGGAACTCTTTGGAAATTCCTGAATGGTTAGTCGTTTCTTTCTTTCCCTCCCTTCTTTTCCTTCCATCTTGTGTTCCTCCAAATGGTTAATTTATAGGCACCGAGGGCGCTGGATGGCATTTTGTTATAAATTTAAACGAGGAATTCTTGTATGTATAAATTTATTTCGTGTATCTATGTTGACTAGTTGGATGTGAGTTTTAATGGCGCAACAGCCAACCTTGGCTGAGTTGCGCCAGACATATATGTAGTTAAATCACGGAAACGACTATAACGATTAGGATCAAATTTTATATTTAGATAAAATTTTGTTTTTTAAGTTGATATATGTAGGTTTCTTTCTGAACAAACGCGATTTTACACACACACACACACAAATTATAACTGACTATTAAATACTTTTTCTATCTGCTCTCGAGCTGACAGTATCACATAGCGCCATCTCGGACCCTATTTCACCGTGGTAAAACTGAGTGTAAGTTCAAACAGTATCTTGTAACACAAACGGATTGCAACGAAATTTTGTGTATAGACTATACACAAAATGCGGTCACAGAATATCGAAAAAAAAAAGTTCTAAAATGTCCACCAGAGGGCCCTTTTTCGGAAAAACATTAAATTTAACTCAATAAACGACCAAAACGGAATCCAGAAACAATATTAATAATCCAGAACAAGAATTATGAGTAAAATGCAAAACCTGGAAAAGCTGTCCGTTCTAGGAAAAATTGTCGAGATTTGCATGCTTGCGAAGAAGAGAAAGCTTTATGCAAAACAGGTTAGGATAAAAAACATTTGCAGTCGTTCTCATGTTTTATGTTGATGTTTCCGGCTGTAATGATGACGGTATCTTGTTGCGAAGTTGAATGACTTAAAGAACTCCATAACGCTTCATGTGCGAAGCATCACAACTGATCAGTTACGATCTGCTGTTGAACACACTTTCCATCGACTTGGAATTTTGCAGGTGAATGAGGACGGTCACACGGGGCAACTTTCCCTACATCATCCTGGACGCGATTAACAACTGCTCCTCTTGTGCAATTTTGTTCTAATCTGCTCTTGTTTCTGCAAATTGAACTTCGCCCCCCCCCTCAATCAGCGTACTGTTATTTTCTCCTTACCTTTAATGTGACTGGATGATAAGGTGATCAGAAACTAGTCAATAAAGGTTGTGGTGAATAGCATAAAATCCAGTTAACAACAACGCTACACGAGCGTATGCTTTTGTATCCTGGTTTAGTTACTGGACTGCTAACCACAAGGTCCCAGGTCCTATCCTCGCACATCTCATATCACTAAATTGGTGACCTCGGACGATGAACTTTCAACGAGCGTACGCTTTTGTATCTTGGTTTAGTTACTGGACTGCTAACCACAAGGTCCCTGGTTCTATCCTCGCACATCTCATATCAGTAAATTGGTGACCTCGGACGATGAACTTTCAACGAACGTACGCTTTGTACCCTGGTTTAGTTACTGGACTGCTAACCACAAGGTCCCAGGTTCTCTCCTCACGCATCACATACCGTTAAAAGGTTAATATTGTTTCTATATTCCATTTTCGTCGTTTATTGTATTAAAATGTTTTTCCGGAAAAAGGCGCCCTCTGCTGGACATTTTGAAACTATTTTTTTTTTCGAAATCTCGTGAGCGCGTCTCGTATATAGTCTATACACCAAATTTCGTTGCAATCCGTTCACCTTTTGCGTTGTATGATGCTGCTTATAGGGGAAGTTAAATTATAACTACCATGTAGATGTCATGAACATTCAATTAAAATTAAAACGCATATTTTCACATTAATTACTTTTACATAATTTGGGAACCTTTTTTAATGTTTTTCCGGTTTTTCATTCCGTTAATATTCATCTATCATGGGCAAAACCATGCGAATACTGCTGATATTGCAAAAACATTAAAAGAAATCGAGGGAAGAATACACTCATTGGATATAATTCCATAATTATATATGAAATCAATCCAAATTATCGGAAGAAAAAAAATTCTGATTGTATTTTATTTTGCTAAAAGTTTGTAAAATCATGTAAGGTTAACTTTAAAACAACTTAAAAACGTAGTTATTAAATTGTACAAGTTTGCTAAATCGTGATTAAAGAAAATTAAATTATCGAAAATGAAAACTATTGTAGCGATTCTATCTTGTTGCAGAGAGGCCGAATTCAATCTAAATCCATTTTTTTTTCTGTCAGAAATTAATTTAGTTCTCTCGCAGAAATAGGAAAAAAATCCCGACTGATTAATGGAATGATTTTCAATATTTTTTCCGAAAAAAACTTTTATTTCAAAGGGATCGATACAAAAAATGACATTCCCTTTTCTGTCGTTTTTGCTGCATATTTATTTAATCGTTCTCCAGTTTTCTTTTTTAAAGTGAGTCAAAAATCAATATCTAATTAGGTGAAGTAAAATGGAGTATTTTCCTTCACCTGATAACGATGAAGATTAGAAAAAGATGTCGGTTCGAATGACGATTACAACATTTTTTCAAAATTAGATTCTGAAAGAAATGACCATTTCTTTAAAGTGTTTATTATCTTCTAGTTAAATTAAATAGAAGTCACGAAAAATTTAGTTATTATCATGTGAAAATATGATGTAGTTTTGGTTTGAGGTTTTTGAAGCCTCAAAATGTGTAGACAACAAAATGTTGAAGTCTCAAAATGCGTAAGCAACAAATTGGCAATTTATCGCTTTGGAGGCATCAATTTTTCGCTTTTAGGGTTATTAGAAAATAATGCAGAAAGTGAATTATCGCCAACTAAAGTTACAACTTGATTTCCAAATTATTCATTCTCTTAATTCTTACGAATTATCTTAATTAATTTAAGTCGTTAACCAGTTTAAACCGGTTTGAAACAATCACGAGACTATCAGATTACGCATGCGTCGATATTTAAAAAAAAAAAAAAAACGATTTTTTTTTCATCTCAAAATCGGTCGAGCTCCAAAACTTCGTTTGCCAGCTAGAAAAATTTAAAATGAAAGTTTAAAAAAAATTATATAATGACATAAAAAATAATATTGTTCTCACATGATAACTTGAAATTTGCGATCGTAGATTTCCTTTTTTAAAATTATTATTCTTATTTCATTCATAGTGTTGCATTTTATAAAATAAAGGCACTCTAAGCTGTAAACCGATTGTTATTTGCAATCAAAAAAGAAAAGTTCGAGGAAAGAATTTAAAAATGTCTGCGCTATTAAATATTGGAGCTCAATAAATAATCAAAAGTTAACACAATGTACCGAAGTGTTGAGGAAGATATTTACATTACAAACGTAATCGATTAGCGTAAGTAGAGGTAAATTCAACCAGAAACACAATATCACAATTATTCATTAATTTTCTAGCTGGATTATAACAATGAGTAGCATTTTGAAGCTTTGGAAGCTTTGGCAAGCTTGGAAACAAGGATGAAGAAACACCACAAGAGAATACTGGCAATATTGGAAACAGCAATCAAATAAAAAGACTGGAAAGCTTTCAACTGGTACTTGCTTATCAGAATATATAATCTTCCATACTAATCTGCAACAATGGAAAGAGTTAAAAATATTCCCATACTTTTTGTCCCTATCATTATTGAATATCCATAAGCCAACCCCTCTTTTTTTTAATGTTTGAATTGACCGAGTTATCGCTATACGAATAAATCTAAGCTTGAATATATAGGAAGAATTAATGGTCTGAGGCATACAGTTTTTATTATTTTGTATTTAAATTTATTTATTATATTCTACCTTCATGGAACAAATTGAAGGTTATTGCTAATCTTTTCTATTAGCAATAACTTTATAACATAATATATTATGTATACATAGTATAAAATGAAGTCTCTTTTAAGCATCTGTATGTTTGAACTCGAAAAGCTCGAGAAATATTTAACTAATATTGAAGATATTTGTACCTTTTTGTAGGGCATTTATTGAGGGAAGTTTTAGTATATTGAAGTCATATCAAAATTAAAAAAGGAGTTTTATAATTGCGATTTTAATTATTTTCCTACTACGATTCGCGCATGCGGAAAACACTTATCCGAGCATGTGCGAAAAATTGCGCATGCGCAAATATCAAGAGCTGTGGTATGCATATGTGATACATTTCTTTGTTTACGTCTGATTTTAAACAGCCATTCACAACTCATTATGCCCAACAAAAAGGAAATCCAGCCGTAGCCGGGGCATATTAAAGGCAAAAACGCTTCATTTCTTGCTCAATAATAAAAATGTAGAGAGAGAGAGAAAAAAACAACGTTTGGTTAGCGAATATCAGAGAAAGAATGTCCACACTTAGGGAAGCAGAGTCTTCAGTTGAGCGAAGTAACCGTCTCTCTTTAAATCTCATTGCAAATGAATTACAGAGACAGAATGAATCTCATGATGAATAAAGTGATAGCCTATCTGCTGACAGAGAAAGACATTTAAATTTGAGACAGAGGAGAAGTGAACGAACAAGCGTTCCTGATATTTAGCCCGTAAAGGAGTACTCCGCCTTGAATTACGATCCATGTATGAATTACAGAAATGATTCCGCTTCAATAGGGATAATGTCTATAGTCTGACCATATTGTTCAGCTTTAAGATGGAAAGAGGAATTAAAAGACATGTGTTGCTTACAAAGGAAAATTAAATTAGAAGAAATACTCCCCCCGCCTAAACCATTACATTCACTTCTTATTAATAAACATCATCTTTACTCAATATCCCAGACCAAGTTTATTATTCAACGGACACAGTTGTGTATAGTGAAGATGCTACTCATTATCCAATTGAATTTATAAATTATCTTAATCCATCTGGTCTTTTTCAACACAAATTAACTTTAAATGTTGGTGCTTCTATTGATTAAATTTTGATATATAGTCATTTGGCGCCTTGAGAGGTTGGCAATTTTTCGGTGGTGTTTTGTTTGGGGTTACACAGCCACTTTTTTTTTTTTGAAATCGCAATTTTTTTAGGGAGTTGGGGTTCGTTGGAACCTTACGATTGGAAACGCTATTGCTGCCGTTCGCTCCACATTCGGTCATCTCATTAGAATTCGGCAATAAACTATTTTTTTGTGTGGAGAAAATGATTGTATATCAAAGTTGTTCCATTGTCCATGAGGAAAACATTCTTTGTTTACTTCAATTCCAGCAGTTTGAAACGTTTATCCTTGGACTTTATTTATTGCCATGGCGAAACAAAGCCTAACTGGGAACTGAACACGTTTAAAGAAAAACGGTTAATCTACTGGAGTGAAAGTAATCTTGGATATTAAAACTAATTCTCCTGCATCAGAGCCAGTTAAAAGTACTGACTCAAGGAAAAACTTTGATATACAATCATTTTCGCCAAATTCTAGCGAAATGGATGAAAGTGGTGCGAACAGCAGTAATAGCGTTTCCAATCGTAATGTTCCGATGAACGCTGCAGCATATTAAAGGAAATAAAGAAAAAAAAAATCAATAAATGATGCAAAATAAAATGAACGCAAAAAAAGTTTAATCGAAAATAACGAAAGTAAGAAAAGGAGTATACACAGAAAAAAAAAATCAGGAAAGATTGAAATACAGTAAACCAAACAGTAGTAAAAAAAAAAAAAAAAAATGGACGCAATGTAAATCCAAACAACGCGCCACCGAAAAATTGTCAATCTCGCAAAGCGCCAAATGAGTGTATATCAAAATGTAGCATGGACAACTTTATGTGGCACGTTACAAGTTACATCCAAACAAAATCTTTGTTTGGCACCAGGAGGGAAAACAACCAATATAGTTTACAAAGAAATATTATGAAACAAGCTGAATTTTATTTTCATATCATATTATACAGAGTTGATAAACAAGTGTATAACATTGGGTACAATGACTTATTTGTATGTTTTTAAATTGCTTTTCTTCTGTATATTTTAAGTGAATTATTTTGTCTTTGAACATAACTTACTTTTACCTTTTTAACAATTTCTAAATGTGTGCTATAAAAATTGTGTTGTAAATATTTTTGATGATTTCTAAATATATTTTTTTTTATGTTTGTCTGATATTGTTTGACATGCCCATGTCATATCGGATGGACTTATTTCGGGTTTACACTCGGCCCGTAAGTAGGATGCGCATGCACAGAAAGGGACTGATGTTTTGTGTTTGCCACAATTTCATAAGATAAATTCAAGTATTCCATGCTTGGCTATAAATTGCAGACACACACACACAACCTCGCATCAGAAAGAACCAAAAATGTCGGAATCTATGATAAGTGATTAATTTTTTCAAGCCAAAAACACCCACCAAATTCAGCAAACGCATGTGCAGTAAGAAAAAAAATATACAGCGGCATGTTATTGTCCCGTCGGAACCTACTGGCCGAGTGTAAACTCGGCATTAAGAGTAAAGCTAATTTTTCTCTATGGACGGGCAACGCAGCTCGGGTACTGCTAGTTCTATTATAAATAAAGCATCAAAATTGGCAATAATAGTGAAAGTCGATGAAAAAGTGTTTTCCTGTTATATTCTACAAGCTCATAAGTTTTTTATTTTTAAGTCAAATTTGTGGTATTGTAAAGTTGTGAAAACTATTGAGCTTCACTGAAAACTGTCTTTTAAAGTGAAAACTGCAATTATATATATATAATAATTATATATATAAATATATATATATGCATATTATCAAAAAATACTGCGTTTTTTTAAAAATATTATTTCCGTTATATATTGTATTTTGACAGAGTTGATTGGCATGACATTGCTCTTAAATTATGCTTCATGTTTTGTAGACAGTGTTTGTGCAGACCTTCCTTATTCATGTTTTGATAAACTTAATTTTTTGAGAAATTATTTATTTTTTTGAGAAAATAATTGTGAAAGTCGATGAAAAATTGTTTTTCTCTATTATGTTCCACAAGAAGCTCACAAGTTCTAAGTTTTAAAGACAAATTTATTATATTTTAAAGTAATTAAAATTACAATGCAATTTTTATTTTTAAAATTATTTTTAAGTAATTGGAGGAGGGGGGAAAAACACCCTGTTTTTTAGTGTGGAAATTGCAATTTTTATATTTTATAATTTGTCATTTTTGTAAGATACGCTAAGAAAATATTCAGCGTATGAAAAAATATTAAATATTTTTTTGCGTAATAAAAAAATTTCCTTTTTTTAAACTTTTATGATACATTGTATCTTGACAGCGTTGATTGGCATGGCATTAGTCTTAAATTATGCTCCATGTTATGCAGACGTTGCGCGTGCAGTCCTTATTTATTCATTTTTTGTGAAATTAATATGTATTTCCTTTCTTATTAATTTGTATTTGTAATTTAAATGTATTAATTCGTAACATCAACTTAACGCTGCAAAAATAACAAAATTAATTTAATTTTATGTTTTAATGTAATTTTAAATTTAGAAGCATTTTCGTTATTGAGGAGGAGAATTAATGTTTTATTTAATATCTGCAACAGGTGGCATAAAAATGAAAGAGATGATATGAAAATTTGCTTATTTTCTTAAATAAAAAATATGCCTGATCTGAATTCGAATTTTTAGTTTGCTTCTTCGAGTCCAATAAAAACCTCTTCTGAAATAATCTCGTTTTTAATCTATAAATCCAATGATATGGAATTATAGCTGTGTACATACAAACATAGTAACTGGAAAGAATGAAATGCAAGAAAATAAAACTCAAATGCTTGAATGAAATTTGAAATATGATTCCTAGAGCAAAATTACAGGTTTATAAGAAATCGCAAGCCTCAAAGAAACCCATATTCCTTTTTTCCCCCCCATTTTAATACCAAACTACAACAACAACAACAAAAAAGATCATATTTTCGAGATATTTTTCTGGGAAAATAATGTTTACATTTTTTGTAAGTATATCCATATATCAACTTATCACTTCTTCGTGATCTTAAAAATATTGTACATTACTTTATGCAACAAGTTCTTATTAATATAATGAAAAGCAAAGCTTTAAAAATAATTGAATTCGGAAAAAATATGCCAGAGTTATTATATCGATATTATTAAATGGATAATTTTTTAAAATTCAAATAAATAAATAAATAAATAAAAATAAAAAACCATAAAATGTTTCTTATTCTAATATTTCCAAGTGTTTTTTTAGGAAGAAACTAATTTACAAAATTGTGAAAACAGCATTGTCAATCTATCAGTAAAGGAGATTTTTACTTTTAATGCTTCCAGAGGATTACACATTAGGTCAAGAGAGGATGTGTGGTCGCATAACACGCAAATTCAATTCTTGTTTGAGCACATATCATTAGAGCTCCTTTTGCAGAATTATAAGATATCTTTATGAAAGTATAATTAGTGCTTATTCAAAATTATAAGAAAGAATTCGTCGAGAAGACACTCTGAATTTTTTTTTCTATGCGAAACACAGAAAAACTTTGACACATTATTATATTACTTCGGCAACAAAAATGTGTTTTTACATAGAACACGATAATTAGAAAGCGAATCATCTAGTGAAATAAAATTTGACATGTTGTCATTACATCATTAAATTTTAATTCAAATCTATAAACTGTTTGAATGTATATTGGTTTGTCTACTCTTGAGCCTGTGATAAAGATAACATAAAATTTCAAAAACTAAATAGATGAAATTTGATATATGATTTTGTTATCAAAATCGTAGACCTACATCAAATTTTAAATTTAATCACTTAAAGTAGAAAAGGTCCAAAATGAGAATTCGATTCTCTTTCTTCTATAAATGACGATGTTAAAAGCAAAACGATCCACGATGCGAAAGTATTTTAGAAAATTCAAAAAAAATCATTGCCATTGTTTTCTTCAAATGAGTAACATTTCCTACTTTATTTTATATATTTTAGTAAAATAAATAATAGAGAAACAGTCGCCAAAAATTGACATCAGTTGTAGTCAGTAATACTTCTTTAGTGTAATAATTGCAGCCCGATAAATTAGATTGCAAAAGAAAACAGATATTTTAGTGTTTAAATAAACTTAATTTTTAATTGCGCAATTTACTAACTCCAGTGATTTATAACGAAGCCACATAATTTCGCTACAGTAAAGAAACTACTTTTAGCATGCATATGCACAACAGAGAAAAAAAAAAGTTTGATTAAATTTACTTTAATCATGAACTAGATTTTAGTCAGACAATTCTCTTAGTGAAATAAATTTATTAATTCGTTACCGAGGAAGTAACAATTAGAGGAATAAGATGACGATTAACTTCAGAACTTGAATTTGAATTATGGAAAAAACTCCATCGTCCTATTCATGGATAATATAAAAGCTGCAATTTCTCTAATAATTCCACCTGCAGGTAATCGAAGTGCTCGATGAAAATAATTTTTTTTCCCATAATCGATGATAAAATCTTAGCAGAAAGAAGAAAGATTAGTCGGGGAAAATGTGACGTCTTATTCATTTGCCAGCTTATTGATTATCCTTCTAAATATAATATAAAGTATATGATGAATGAATATTTTAATATTTAAAAAATATGACTGAGAATTTGAACTTAACATCGTCGACATCCATCGCATTGAATTCTTAGTCGACCGATCAAAATTTTTTGGTAAAATGCGATATGTCTTATTCACATGTCGCCTTGTTGGTTATATTGCCAAAAGTAGTGAGAAGAAAATTAGAGTTGAAATAGTGATTATATTGCCGAAAGTACTGAAAATTAAAAGCTTGATGAATGACATTGAATGAGTCGGCTGCCTTAAAATTGTCGACAGAATGCGATATCTTATTCACTAGTCGGATATGTCGTCAAAATTAGTGCAAAATATAAGTTAAACGAACAATATTTCAATCAAATGTCTGAAAATTTGCAGACAACGTTTTCGACACTCATCACATTGAGTTCATAGTCGGCCGATCAAAAATTGCGAACAAAACGAGCCTATCCCTTTGTCGATATCTTGTTCACTTGCTACCTTTACGGTTATATGTCAGAAGTAGTATAAATTATAAGTTGATTGAACGACATTTGAGTCAGATGTTTGAAAATCTGCGAACTTAACATCTTCGGTATTCATTTCATTTCATATACTGTCAGCAAAATATGACATATTATTGACTTACCATTCTATTGATTATTTTGCCAAATATAGTCAAACACCTTAATCGTTACTTGGACATTTCGACTGTTTACAATATATTAAATTCAAGGTGGTTTTTAAATAATTATATTCGATAATGTGCAGCTCTCTACAACCATCCTAAAGTGATAAACACTTTTACCAAAGAAACTTTGAATCTCCCGCCGACGGAGGTGGGGGCAAGAGACTGCTGACGGGGGGGGGGGGGCTAGAGGCAATTGCCGCTCTCCCCTAGGTACCGCCATTTCTAATATTTTCATTTATTGGCAGCAATTTTATATACTTGAGCATTAATTAGAGCCTATATTCAATGTCCTAACATTAATCACACAACAATTTTTTTTCTTTCTACTATACTGTGTCAAAAATAAGGATTTTTTGATAATCAATTTTATATTTATATAGATTGAAAAACTTAAATCAGTAGTGAAAACTATAACAAATATTGAATTTATGAAATTATGCTAACTTTTACTTTATGTGAAAAAAAATTTCCTTTTTACATAAATTAGTTCCACCCCCCCCTCAAAAATAAGCAAATTAAAAAAAATAATGAATTGGAAATATTAATAAAAAAAAGAATGTTAGAAAATAAATTAGAATACAATAGATATATGTTTTTTTTTTAAATCCAGCTATTGTATGTTAAATTTCACATTCATAAAAGTTCCAATTATATAGAAAAGAGACAGAGAGATAAATTCGAACTTTCATAACTGCCAAACTCATTTAGAGACATTTCTGATTTATCAACTGATTCATTATAAGTGTCATCTTTTGAACCATTCATTGTCACTTAATTTATTTCAATGACAAATTCAATAATAATGATATTTATAGCATGTAATACAAGGAGTTAGTGAAAACAAAATTCACATCCATTTTTCACATAAAAGAAAAAATCTGATTTAGAAACTGTCTTACATCAGTTATCCTGTCTTTATTCATCAAGACAGCCATCTGTTAAAAATATTGCAAACTAAAGAAGTGGCAAATCAATGGATTAAGGAAAAATGAGTTGCCTGCCACCTGTTTGAAAAAATTAGAGAATTCCATTTCCAAGCACCAGAAAGTCGTTTTAGCAAAACCATCAAATCATTAAAATCCTGAACTATAATTTCAGTTAAATAGATAACAGTTTTGAACAAACTATTTTTTTCAATATTTGCTCATATTTGATCACTCTATATCTTTCTGAATAATAGTCAACTGACTGCTTGACAAAACCTAGAACTAACAGACACACACAAAAAAAGTATACTTAAATATAGGAAAAATTTCTTAATTTTGAAGTCAGTTAAAAAAACAACAACAACAATATTTCATTTTATAATGAAGATTAATTTTTAAAGAACAGCATCATTCATTGATTTAAAGTGAAATAACATAAGAAAAACCAGACATTCATTTCATGTTTTGGAATGATCATGGGAAATGTTATGCTCACCATCATGAAAATGTTAATGGCAAATGCAAAGCATGAAGCCTTTAAATCTCAAAAGTATCAAAACTACAATGGCTTTACTGTATGCTTCTTTTTTTCATTTTGCACGATAAAAATAATGTATGTAAATATTGGTATATAGAATATACTGTACAAAGAAAAAAATAAATAAAAATAGTTCTTTTAATCCAAAGTTGTACTAACTAAATTGATAACTCTACAACTTTCTGAATCAGTTGATTGCATGCATGACAAAATCTTGGGGAACTAACACACATACACAAAATAAACAGAGGCAATTTTCAAGAAAAGTCCACCGGTTTCAAAGTCATTTTAAAATGAAATGCAAAGACAACATTACAATAAAAGAAAAAGATCATTCACTGACTTAAAATGAAACACTCTGAAAAAAAAAATCCTAACATTCAATGCATGCTCTAAACATTAATGGATGGTTAATTCAAAAAAGAACATGATTCTGCTGCTTATTGCTTCCTTTCATAGTATAAGAGTTTTATGTAGAGATTGGTATATAGAATATATGTACAGAAACTGAAATGTTAAATAAAAAAATAAATTAAATAATAATTATAGTAATTTGAAAACAAAGTTATACAAATTAAATTATGAAATGTTAATACAAATTTCTAAGTTTCATGTATAAAAATTCATATTTTCGAGTAAATTCAGTACTTATATGTACAAAGTATGAATTTATTGAATAAATACAGCGATGTCATTCACTTTGAATAAAAAATACTTTGACACACATAAAACAAAATTTTCCTTGAATGAAATCAAAAATAACCATTTAAATCTTTTTTTTTTAAAGAAAATTACTAACTACATACAATAAAACATTTGTATGAGGACAAAAATATTTATTTAAATTACTTTTTATAACACAGCAAAGATCTTACATCATATGAAAAAGGATAAAAACTTTAAGAATATAATCATTTTGATTTAAACAACATTTTTGAGAAAAATTTAACCATTTACATCAAATGAAGCATTGTATGAATTTCGCAATGCTTATTATAACCATATTTCTTAGTAAATTTCTTACCACATATTTCACAAGGATAAGGTTTTTCATTTGTATGAATAAGAAAATGTTTGCATAAATAAGCTTTTCGAGAAAATTTCTTGTTACATATAAAGCAAGAGTACAGCTTCTTATTTGTATGCAAACGACAATGTGCATTGAAATTACCTTCACGAGAAAATTTTTTACTACATATATTACAAGAATATAGCTTTTTATTATTATGCACAATATTATGTGTTTTCAAATGGCATTTCCGAATAAATTTTTCACCACATACATTACAAGAAAAAAGTTTCCCATTTGTATGAATTTGATAATGGTGTTTTAAAGATTTTTTCACTTTAAATTCTTTCCCGCATAAATGGCAAGTGTAAGGTTTCTCATGAATAGATAAATGCCTCATTAAGTAACCACCATGAATAAATTTTTCACTGCATATATCACAAGAATAATCTTCTTTTTTAGTCTCAGTGTCAAAATGTTCATTTGAATGGTCTCTCTGAGAAAATGCTTTATCAGAGATAACTATGAAATGTTTCTTATATGTGCCAGTCTGGCTTTCAGCAGTTGTATCAGTACTACAGCTTTTTACAGATAAAACAAGAACTGGATGAAATTCATTCTTCTTGACAACCAGATCCATCATGTATGTATGTACACTGGCAATTTTTTCAATGCTATCAAGCTATATAAGTAATCAATTTTCAAAAGAAACTTTTTTATTTGTGCATAATTGACACAATATTCTTCTTTGCTTTGAAGAAAGTATATTGTCTTTTCATTGCACCTGCTTATTCTCAGAAACCAACTAGAAAAGAAAAAAAAAAAAAAACATTTATAAAAATACTTTTAATCTCTATACACTTTTTCAGTGACTAATTATCCTGAAAATTTAAATGTTCAATACAAAAAAAAAGTTTCTTACTGTTTGTATTTAGAAAATTAATGAAGAAATAGAATAAAATACAATTAAAAAACTTAATTATCAGTGATTTGTAAAAGAATGGTCAAATTTTAAATGATTGTTCTTTTTTTCACTTTTTTTAAAAAATATATCTACATAAAAATAATAGGCACTCATGTATTAACTGCATGCATTGGTGAATATAATCAACAGACTTCAAGACATCAATGACATTTTTTTTTTTTTTTT
>JAPMOR010118144.1:0-12213 GCA_026543865.1 Argiope aurantia
TACATAGAGCTGAATATATATATATATATATTCAGCTCTATGTAAAGATAACCAAAGTTTTTTTATTAAAAAAAATTATCCTTTAGCAAGGATTGGTTATTTCCAAAAATTCTGATTTTCTCAAACGCTATTCATTGAATTCAGTTGATTTTCCAAGCTTGGAAGATTTCCAATAAAGCTTTGCATAAAACCAAGAGCTGCAATCAGCATCCAATAATCATGAAACAAGTGATTGAAATCAAACATTACATCTGAAATGTAATATTTTATTGCAAGTAGTTGTAATAAAAACTAAAAGGTTATATTAAGCTTTTCATATATTCTAATTGAATATTTCAGAATAATGTAACATGTTGTGAACTATGGATGGATTTTTGAATAATGGGTACGCTCTGATTTATATAGTATAATCAATTATTATTTAGAAATTTATCTCAATCCCTTATGCAAAGTAAATGCAAGTGATGAATGTATTTAAGAATACATAGGGTTTATCATTTTGTTTGTTGACCATGATCAATAACGCCTTTCATAAAGCCAAGAACTATAACCTGCATTCTGTAAGCATGAAACACTGATTGAAATAATAACTACATTTCATCCGTTATGTAATATTTTCTTGCAACTAATTGTAATAAAATCTAAAAGGTTTTATTCCAATTTTTATATTTTCCTCCTGATATTTCAAAATAATATAAAACGTTTTGACCTGTTGGTGTAGAGTGTGGTATTTTTTACGACTAATTATGATACAGCTAATTTGTTACACAGTTTTTACAATCCCATATGCAAAGCATCAGGATTTATTAATTAATTTGGTCAACATGATCAATAAAGTTGTTCATAAAGCCAAGAGCTGTAATCTGCATCCTGATATCATGAAGCGACTGACTGAAATAAAAACTACATTTTTTCTGAAATGTAATATTTTATTGCAATTAATTGTGATAAAAACTAAAAGGATTTATTCCAGTTTTTATATTTGTCTGCTGATATTCCCAAATAATATGAAATGTTGTGAACTGTTAGTTTGGAGTACAGAATTATTTACGACTAATTACAGTATTTCTAATTAGTTACAAACTTATTACAATGCCATATGTAAAAGCAAAAGCAGTAGTCGAAATTATTTAAAAGAATATAGGATTTATCTCGTAATTTGTTCAGCATGATTAATAAAGCTTTTCATAAAGCGAAAATCTGTAATTCGCATTCCGTAAACATGAAGCAACTGATTGAAATAAAACATTACATTTCATCAGAAATGTAATATTTTGTGTCAGCTAATTGTAATAAAAACTATATTTCTATTGAAATATATTATTTTGTTGCAGCTAATTGTAATAAAAACTGTATTTCTATTGAAATATATTATTTTGTTGCAACTAATTGTAATAAATAAAAAGTTTTTTTCCAATTTTTATATTTCAATACTAAAAATTTCAGAATAATATGGAATGATATGAACTTTTGTTGCATGGTTCGGTGTGATTTATATAGCATAATCATTTGCGGTTTCGCTTTCAGAATAAAATATTGGCGTGTTTGCACTCTTTTCATAAATAATAAATGCGGATACCTTTCTTACTCGTGATATTCAAATTCCAGTCACAAATTTCGTATTCACTGGGGTTCCGAAAGAAGTGAAATATGAGACAAATAAAACACAGTACCAGGAAAAATTTGAAAAGCATATTTTATTCAAGCCGTGACTTCTTATAAGTAGCGTGATTTATTCAGAATATTCTATAAGTTTCGAGGACATTATTCCTAAAAAATCTGCTATCCATATTAAATAAATAAGAATATTTAACTTCTAGGTTTTGTCAGATTTATTATTTATCTAAAAAACACCAGTTTTCAAAGCAAAGTACCCAAATAAATCTGTTTTCTTGAACTAAAATGGAATATTTAAAAATAAAGTATTAATATCATCGTAAAAGAATGATGAATATTCTGCATTTAAATATCGGGCCATATTTTTGGCTAGAATTTGAAAAAAAAAACCAAAAAAAAAAACATAGTAAATATTTGGTAAGATTTTAGGAGCTATTCAAAGCAATCGAAAAAGAGAAAATAGCTGCCAAAATAAAATAAAAAAAATATTGTCGTCTGGAAAGAACAGAAGACTCTAATGTATGTAATTTATAAGATTCCTTTATTTCCAAATGTAATTCCAAATATGATTTATAAGCATGAAAATAAAAAAAGAAATATAACAAAATAGTTTCATCTTTTACAATTAAGTATTTTAATTATAAGCTGTTTAATTTCGGCAGATAGTCATAAATTCTTTTTAAGACAGGAAAAATGCATTTCTTATAGCCTTCTTATTTTTATTTTTAATTTGTAAATCCTTATTATAAATAAAGCAAAATTTAAAAAAATTATTATCGAATTTACTAACAGGTGGAGCCATTACTAGGAAATCAAAATTTAACTGCATTAATTAATTTGTTGATCGTTCAACTAGCTTTGAAGATATTGAGGTAAAATAATGTCTTTTCTCTCGATAATGTATAAGTGTATAAAATATGGGGAATAATAGGAAAGGAATTATTCGATTTCATAAGTCCATTTTTCCAAATGTAAAACTAGTCAAATTAAATAAAAATTATTTGAAAAAAAACTATTGAAAAAAACTGTTTGAAACCCTGTAAAAAGTTTTTAATTACTTCTGCATAAATAAGATACATGTAAGTTTTAAAACAACCAATATTATACATCAAAAATGAAACCTGCACCTTGCAGAATTCAAATATGAAAAGTAGGTTCATTGTAAAATGATATAGATTATAAAATCAAAAATAATTTTTTACTTAAAAAAAATCACCAAAAGTTTCTTGTTGATTGGCATATATTACATATGAAAGAGGAGTTTACATTAAAAATAAAATCAGGCAAAATCTGCTCGAACCACACTTTTTAAATTTGGTACTGAGATTCATTTTTTTAAAAAGGAAAAGTGTTGTGAAATAATATATATTACATTGAATTTGGAGATTCTCATTCAAAACAGTCACCAAATTCGAAACTTGACATTGCCAAAATAGAAAACGTTTGAGTATGTGTATTTGAGCGTGTAAGCGCATTTCAAATCGCTTATAATGTAGATTTAAAAGGGCCTGACTGCATTTAAACATAATCATCAAATGAATGCTTTTGATAGAACTTTAAGACAATATCTTGCGATACATTGATTCGTTTTTCCAAATGCATTGTCGTAGAACCTTAGAGTTTGTAATTTTTGTTAGAGTTCAAATTTGCCGTTGTTTATAGAAATGAAAAAGTGTGAAAATGAACGTATGCACTGACAGTTCAAAAACAATTGTTAAGAAATTTCGCATTTTCAGAAGGCACGCTAGGTGCTGAAACAAGGGTATTAGTGGAAATTTCATTTAATTGTCTAACGTTTGAAGGTTTCATCAGATGATTTAGTATAGTGAGAGGTAAGAAAAATAAATTTCGAAAAACCGCAGAAAATTTGCAATTCCAAATTTGAGCATTATTCAATATTTTCTGAATATATAATCTCAAATTTGCTTGGATTACGTCTGTAGTCACACTGATTTCAAGAATTCTAAGCTGTTTTGTTAGATATAAGCTTTAAAATTCTTCATAGACGATGTACATTGGAAAAAAATATAAAGAAAAAAAAATATTAATAATGGTATCGAAATTAGTTATTGGGTTAAAATTAAAGTATACAGCCACCCTGTATATAATGAAGACATTTAGCTATTTCATTTTCATGCGTCCTTATTTTCTTTTCAATCTTAATTTTTATCGACATAATAAAAGATTTTGTTTAACAAAACAAAAAAAAAAACTATCTATGAAAAAATATTTTTTAATTATCATTTTAAGCTTTCTATTTATTTTTAAATGGAACCCTGAACCAAATAATTTTGATTAAGCTCATATATATCTAAAACGTTTTAGAATTTCCAGTTTTCTCAATTTTCTCAACTAAAGCGAAAAAAACTGACTAATTCATAGAAACCTATTGATCATAACGATTTTATCAAAGAACCAACTTCCAAAGTCTCTAGTGCCCTTAAGCTCTCTTTAAACGCCAAATGCAGAAGCCTGCAAATGTTGCTTAAGATATAGTGCATATTTCTTGATTTAGGTTAGTTTCCTCTTCAATGATCTTAAAGCAAATACATTATCCCCATCCCATTCAAATTCTCACTTCGTGCCTCAGGGATCAAAGAGTAGATTCGATTGGCTTGTCTCTAAAATTCCCTTGGAAATTCCAGCTCAGCACATCAGAAAACCCCACACACATTAAAATAATAAGCCGCGATCGTTAAAGTTAATGACAGCGGTGGATGTCTCTTGACTGAAGTACTTAAGTCAAGAATCAGAGGATGTAACGAATCGTAACAATAGTTTTAAGTTTTAGATATTTTCAGTCCTTAAATGTTACCTTTAAATAGTAAGAAAAGGTAAGAACATAGGTCAATTTCTTGGCAAGAGCAACCGAATCTTGCCAATATCCTAAAACTCGCCAAACTTTTATCTTAGATAGATACTATGTATATATTGCCTGTTAAAAAATAGTTTTGAAATATAACTATTTTATATGCATTTCATATTTTATATGAATCTATGTTTCTAATATCTATCTATCTAAATTCTGTTTATTAATTATAACTTTTGTATTTTAATTTTGGCCCAAAGCAATAAAAAATACAGTATTTTAAATTACATCTTTATTAATGCTTTTAAAAAATAATTTTTATTAAAAAAATGTATTTCTTCATAATTTAGAATCTTTAATTTGTAGCTCATTATTATCTCTTGTAGAAAATTGAGATGCAAATTTTATTCTTGAACAGTAGGCCACTAGTAAGTTATCAAAAAATAATTACATAAATTAATCATTTAATCATTCAACTAGCTCTGAAAATAACGAAATTGTATATTGTTATATTTTTTATAGTGCATAATTATTCAAATTGTCCCATAACTGAAAGGGAATGAAAAAGCGATTAGAAAGTCTGTTTATGCAAACATGAAACAAGTGAAAACAATCCAATTTTAAAACAATGAATGTTGTGAATCAGAGTTGCAATCCGAATCGCAGAATTCAAATATCAATTTTAAGTACATTGTAGAAAGGTATACATTATAAAATAAAATTATTGTGTTTTCTCTTGTGGAATCACCAAAAGATTCTTGTGGGTTGACATATATTACATATGAAATAGGAATTCACATTCAAAAATATCGGAAAATTCTGTATGAAATCGTGAGTACTAAAGCAGGGATTGAGGTTCTTATTCAAAATTCTCGAAGACAAGTGGTATGTAATATTGAATATTACATTACAGAAGGAAGCTAATATTAAACCCAGTCATGAAATTCGAAACTTGGCATTGCCGGAGAAAGCTTTTGACGTCATTTATATATTGAAGGTGAAAGGATTTGAATACATTAGATCTGATTCATCAAACGATTGCGACTAATTGATGTCGAAAACGAGGTCTGGTGTTACAATCGTCAACAACAACAATAAAATAAAATGGAACACCTCTGCAACTTTGCTATTTATGATCGTATTTTCACACATTTGGTGTTGATAAAAATAGATTAAAAGGACAGGTTTGTTGAGATAAACAAACTGATTAACTGAATTAATAAACACAGTTAATTAACTACTATCTCGAAATGTTTCCATTACGACTGCCATTTTGTTTTAATGAAATGTTTTGTCATAAAAAAATTAACCTCTAAAAATATTCTGGACTTCTAATGATAATTTCAAGAGTTATAGGGTATTGTAAAATGACACTTCCAATGTTAAATGAATGTTTTGATATTTGTAATTAGAAAGCCATGCCAATCACTAACGATTTAGAATCTAACCATTTGGATATAAACAGCGTGGACATAATGAACATATCATAGAAATGTAGCTCTTTGCTTTTCTATATTCATATACCCTTATCAACTTTTCTACCTAATTTTTTTTTTCATTTTAGAAATATTCAATTAATAGAAAAATTGATTTTGTATTTATTAGAAAATAATTTTTGTTTTTGCCGAATAGTTAAGATTTTTACTTGAATTTATAACAAACTCTGAATCTGATAGTTATATTGGGATACTTTAAACCTATCTATATTTTCAATGACTTGGAATTTTCCGCCATTAAAATTCCAACTTCCCCTATTAAAGAGAAAACAAAAATGACTAATTCATACAAGCCTAATGACCAAGAAAAGTTTGGTCAGAGAACTAATTTCCAGAGTTGCTAATATAGAAAAACTTTAAATCTCGAACGGAAAACCAAGAATATTTCCCTTAAACATAATCCATATTTCTTTATTTAACTTTGTTTCCTCTTCATTGAACTTAAAGCAAAGACATTATCCTCATCCCTTTCAAATCCTCACTTCGTGCCTCAGGGATCAGGAAGTAGATTCTGCTGGCTTTTCCCTAAAATTCCCTTGCAAATTTCAGCTCAGCACATCAGCAAGTCCCGCATGCATTAAAATAATAAACCGAGATCGTTAAAGTTAACGACAGTGGCTGATGTCTCTTCACTCAAGTGTTTATGACAGGAATCAAGGAGTGTAATGAATCGTACAGCTCCTTTTAAGCGCTGGATAAATTTAGCCTCAAATGTTGTCTGTAGTAATAGAAACGGGTTGGAATATGGGCCAGTTTCTTGCCAACTATCCAAAAACTCGCCAAAGGTAACTCTAAGATTGCTACAAGAAATTATAAAATATCAGCATATTACATGGATTACAATAAATCTTGTCAGAATGATATATTTGAATGGGAAATCACATTAACATTTCAAATTTGGTGACCTATTATTTCCATGTCTTTATAAAGAAACGTTTCAGATTTTAACTCCATATTTTGCAACAATATTTTTTGAAAAAATTTTATATATATGTAGGGTTGTGATAAGTTAATATTGCGTTTAAAAACAATAATATTCGCAATCTATCATTAGTGTAATGATTACAGAGGTTGTAAATATTTTGGTGATATGAGAAATCGATCCAGAACTTGGAACTATAGATATAGATATAGCTATGCAGAATCATTATTAGGGTAGGTTAATAAAAAGATAAAATAGGGCCATAGTTTTGAATACGTTATTTAGGAGATGTTAAATAATATTTGAGTTTTCAGCAACTTAGATATTCATTTTTTTTTTCTTCTTTTAACATTTTTTTGATGTTTCTCGAGAATTTAAGGACGTTTTTCAACTGCAAGAAAACTCTTTAATCATTAAATTTTGAGTCCATTATAGAATATATTTCAGGATTTTCGTAATATTCAAAAATACTTTCTCTGATTCATTAAAAATAAAGCGTATGCCATAGAGAAAGAAAAACTTCAAACTAAAAGTAAAATTACACAAAAATATATAAAAATGTTTATTTTTCTTTTAAAATACACCATTCCTTATTTCTGAAGATAAACATCAGCCTTAATTGCCAAATATTTCAAAAATTTTATTAAAAGCGTGCTTTAAATAGAGGTCTATTCGATATGGAAATTAAGCTGAATGTTGACAGCTTAATGTTAGAAAACATGGATAAAATATTAGTTTCAACAACAACAACAACAAAAACTAATTTCTGTTAATTCAAAACAATTGAAATATTAATGTAAAAATATATTTCAGAATATCTTTAAAGGTTCATTCAATCTAGACTAAAATATTTTACGAAAGCTTAATCGGTTTCTTTGAAAAATAATGTTATTTTTTTTAACATTTTAAAATGGAAGGAAAATATTTTTTTCACGAAATACTTTCGAAATGTATAAAAAACAATATAAAAATTACATTTAAATTTGAATTAATTAAAATTATGCTTATAATTTCAAAAATAACCCTCTAAATTGTATATTTTTACCGTCCAAGCTTGATAGTTATAGATCAGAGGGCCTGTCCTGTCTAACGAATGAGCAGATACTCTTGTCACACAAGCAGTTTCTTTCATTATTCGTAGAGATAATAACGCACATCAATAAACCAGCATCTCAGCCACAACTATTCTATATTTTATATGAGATCACAATGGTTATGAAACATCATCTAGTGTATATTGACGTCGACCAGCCTTTAATTTTAAAAAATGAAAAAAAAAAATAAAGTCAAGGAAGAAGTCGAGGTACGTTGGCGCTCAAATAAACACACTAAAACACATTGTGCGTTTGGCACTTTATCGCATAACCTTTAATATATATTTTATATATATTTTATCCCGCTGTTCCCGCAAAAAAAAAGTGGCCTGAGTAAGATAAAGAACGCCTTATATTGTATCTGCCTTATATTGTATATTATCTGCCTTATATTGTCGCCTTATATTATATATTAACCTTTAACCTATATTTATGATGTCATTCTTGAAACGAATTCTAGCAATTAGATTCTGGCATGCTTATAATAATATTCGAAAACCTAATTTGTGTTTTTGACGAGTTTTTTTCCAACCGATTGAAACCAATATGGGAGTTACCAACTCAGAGTTATAACTGTAACCACAAAATTACGTAACAGTTTCGATATATTAAAGTCATAATGTTTTTACAACTGTAACACCATAATGTTTTTACAACTGTAACGCCATAATGTTTTTACAACTGTAACACCATAATGTTTTTACAAATGTAAGTTATAATGTTACAAATGTAAGTCATAATGTTACAATGTAAGTCTTAATGATTACAAATGTAAGTCATAATGTTACAATGTAAGTCTTAATGATTACAATGTAAGTCATAATGTTACAAATGTTAGTCATAATGTTACAATGTAAGTCTTAATGTTACAAATGTTAGTCATAATGTTACACATGTAAGTCATAATGTTATAATGTAAGTCATAATGTTTACAATGTAAGTCATAAGGTTTTTACAACTGTAAGTTACAATGTAAGTAAGTAACAATGTAAGTCATAAGGGTTTTACAACTGTAAGTTACAATGTAAGTAAGTAACAATGTAAGTAAGTAACAATGTAAGTCATAAGGGTTTTACAACTGTAAGTTCAATGTAAGTAAGTAACAATGTAAGTCATAATGGTTTTACAACTGTAAGTTTCAATGTAAGTAAGTTGTATTTTTTTTTTACAATTGTAAGTAAGTAACAATGTAAGTCATAATGTAAGTCTTATCTGTTAAGTCATAATGTTTTTGCAACTGTAACCACAAAATTATGTAACAGTTTCGATATATGTAAGTCATAATCTTTTCGAGCTATCGCATTTACATGCTTCTGAAAGTGCAAGCCAAGAGAATGTCAACTGCTTGATGGATTTGTATTAAATGTTGGAGGGATAGGTATCTACATTATAGATATTAAATAGGTACCGAAATTTTTGTAGATCTTTCTTCGTTTTGCAGTCATCATGCAAACTTATAATCAAACAGTCGAGATTGCAGATTTCCTCTGAATTAATTTTGCTCGAAATGTGATAGAAATCCGCAAAATTGATGTAAAACCTATATGCCACTTTCCGTCCGTCTAATTCTAAACGTTTTGAATCATATTTTTCACAGATAGACAGGGAGACAAACAAAATTCCAATGCATTTTTCGAACTCGAACTTGAAGGGAAATCTAAAATGTGGAGAATCGTCAAATCACTTCTGCAGTTCGAATCTTTTGCCAATTAAATACTTTCCATATTTTTCTTCCGGTATACGGGAAAATAATAAGAGGGCAATGTTTGTAAATAAAGAAAAATTACATATCGGGAGAGATATTTTCGCTAAAATTCACTGTCAGGAAACTCCAAGAATTGCGAAATATAAATAAAATTAAACCAATGAATTTATTGATTACTGAATTCTGATAATATCACAATAGCGTACTGCTATCGAGAATGCAGTATTATGCAAAAATTTTAATTTCTTACACATAAAAAAAAGGAGAGAGAAATGACACAATTCAATCATTATAAGATGAAGTTTGCAACATTAAATGCCAGTATACAAAGTTTCTCTCCTATGGAAGTTCTTATTTCAATAATCTTCTCGATTAAAAGAGAAAATTCAGAAACTGGCAATTTTCCTCTTGCTTTATCATAAATGTTCTCCGAGTAATGACTTACAATCTATATTTATCAGTCTACAGCTCAGAAATCCGTCTTCCAGTCTTATTGTCAGAGCTTCCGGAAAGGATTACCTTCCTACATATTCTGGAATCAAACTGGCAAGAATAAAGGTAGATTCTGAAAGGCAATTTACTCTCCTTGAATCGCGAAGCTCTTTGAATCTCATTCGCTGCAATTTTACCGAAGGGATCTGGGTACGAATAATGGGACGTAATTCGTGACTTTGAAACTAGATGCGTATGAGTGAATGGTCCTTTTAGCTCGAGAATTATGACTACATTTATCTCTGGTCAAAGGCTGCTGGACCATTCACGAGGTAATAATAATTAATGGCTGAGGTATAAGGAGAGGAGAGGCAATAAAATGTAAGATGGTTTCTTGTTGCATTTTACAAAACAATATGTAGATTCTGTTTTGCAAATGGTTCCCTCGAAATAAAACATTTGGTACGTTGTAAACTGACTTCTAATTGATCGTATGCCATTCTCTTTCCATTGAAAAAAAGAGATGGCTATTCTCCCCTCATCCATACAATATGCATGCAAGTCCAATAACTCAAAAACTGAATAATATATACAAATAAAATTTGGTATATAGTTAATCATTTAAGGTGTCAATTTTATTAAATTTTGAATCGAATTCATTAAAGTGTTAATTATATGTTGGTCTGTATTCTTAATTGCATATAAATGAGTTAAAAACATAATTCATCAATTAATGAAATTTTCTGCTTGATATTTTTATAAAAATTACAGTTATATTTGAAATTTGGCTTTCAATCGATAGAGAAAAGGCGCTTAAATTAATATTCAGTTTTTTTTTAAATTCTACACATCAAAGCACAAAACACGAATATACGAGGCTTTGAAAGAAAAAAACCTGAATCCCCGTTGTATGACCAGTGTCAAAACTTTTATGGAGGAGATTAAACCATTTGTTTGAGTAAATATGAAAAACTTTCACAGAAGTCATACTCGCTGCCTTTTCTAAGGACAAGTAATTGGGAAAATATTTCATTTAATATGTTTCTCATCTTTCAAAATTCCCTTTTGACTGATGATATGATTTGCAAATAAATGGTTTTATGAATTCCCCATCAAAAAAGTTTGACACTTAGCAATATTGTCTCAAAAATGCTTATCTAAGAGTAAACAAAAATTCCCCATGATCCTTTTATGAATGAAATGACAGACGATGTCTACCAGAACATCATTGATATTAAGATCACGATGTGTTGTTATTCCATCATTAATTCGAGGCACATCTCACGTTTCTTGCATTCAAGTTTCCTTAGTTAAGTCACGATGTCAGGGCAAAATAATAAGATGAAGCTTGTTAATCCGATTTCGATAAGTAATTCAAAAGCAAAAATAAACAGAAACTGGCAGAGATCTTAATTTCCTTTCGCATGTGATATATATGTTTGAGGTATTTCTTATGCAAATTGAAAGATCTTTCAAGATGTTATTATTCTGGATATGGTATGATGAATTCTGGATCAAAGATATGATGAATTTAATGGAAAATAAGTTTGGATAGTTTCTAAAGAAAATAGGAAACAGTGCATGATAAATAAGAAACTGAGTAAATAAGAAATTATTCAATATGTTACTGAAGAATGGTTAGAGAATAAATTGCAGAAGATAGATTTAGGTTTTTATTATAACACTAGCCGCCTTTGGCGACCACCTATTTAGCTTGAATTAATGGATGTGTTTGTATTCAATTAAATAGTTTATATGTAATTTAATATTCATAATTTTCGTAGTAAAATATTTTTAAACATTAAACTATAGCAGACATTAAAATCGTGTTATGTTAATAGCTTAATATATGCATTTTTAATTTTATATATAAACGCATCTTCCTAATTCAGTAACCCGATGATATAATGCTATTAAAAGTGCACTTACTGAGTAACAATAATCGTAGAATATGATTTAACTAACTAAAGTACTTTCAATTTCTTATTAATCACACAAAATTTAAAAAAAATTATACAAAATACTTCTTTTTATATTATAAACAATGGAGGAGATAATTGAATGAAATAATGAAAATACTTGAATTTCAATGCAGCAATGAAATCTATTGCTGAAAATTTTGCATAAAATATATTTTA
>JAPMOR010118149.1:0-16863 GCA_026543865.1 Argiope aurantia
TAACCAATGTAGTATGTTATATTTTCTTAGATATTCAATATTCTACATATTCCCACAGCCGGATCGGATCTCTAATATTTTAACTTCATCTTTTAAAGAGTACATATGAAATAATTAATAATAAATGAATAAATGAAAAAAATGCTACGCTGAAGAACTAGATGGAAAATTTCCCCAAATAATCGTGCATAACAAGAACTTTTTGGTAAGGAGAAAAATCGATTTCAAGTTATAATTCATCAACAAAGACGTGTTAAACTACTCTTGCTGTTGTATTCAGAGTTAATTTTCTGTTCTGTAACACTCGGATTTCAGAGTTTATATGTCAGTTAAATCAAAGAATGCATCTTTATTAAATGTTTTTTTATAGTGAATACTTATTTTTATAGTTCAGTTAGATATTTTTTAATGGAATTTAAGATATTGGAAGTACGAAATGAGGAAATTGAATCCTTAGAGGTCTGTAATAAGTTCGATTTGTCGAGAGTCAAACATCCCTTTTCAGGTGTGGATCTTTAATTGCAAAAAAGCAAGGGATGTATCAAATGAGTCTTATTAAATATATAATTAAATGTAGTTTCTTTACATACATAAATTACAATATTGTAATCATATACTTAGAAACGCAAACTTTTGTACCTAATATAATGACGTTAATAGCTTATTGCAAATATTTTTCTTGTGGAATATAATGTGAAAAAGTCATTTTCATTCATTTGGAGCTCTTCATAGTTTTATCATATAAAGCTTTAAACCCTTAGCATCTAAAAAATGAAGCTTTTAAAATTACAACTTTTGTACGAAAAATCATACTTATTTTATCAGAAATCGGATGCAAGCTGCGATATTGAGATTAAATATCGTGCGAAATATTTCAGAAGCACTGTAGAAAAAGGTTTTATAATGAAACGTACGATGAAATAATTGCGCTGCTTGAATAGAAAATGGCAGCAATCTGGCGCTGTTTCAGAGACCGTAACAAAAAGGAAAGAGCCAATTTTATGAATGTTCATTTTCAACGCTTTCTTTATAAAGTTGTTCTTTCTGTTTACGAGTGACGTGGACGAAGTGAAAACGTTTAGCATTGCATCCATTCTAGAAATTCCTCGGATACTTGAGATTTTTATTTTGGAGCTAAGTTTGGCGATACACCGCAGATTCTTTCCGTTTTTAGTCTTTCAGTTTTACTAAAAAAATTTCATTGATCGATAATTCGAGTTCTGTTTATATCAAATGGTATTAAAATATAATTTCTCCTCAAAAGGAGTATTTTTAAAGACAAAGAGCCTATAATTGAAAATATTGCTTGAAAATATATTCACCTAACAGAGATAATAAATTGTTTAGACTGTCTCAAATTTTAGTATTATTTATATACTTTTAAATAGAAATACCCATAAAAAAGGGGTTTTAATAATTTCAGCTACTATAATAAAGTGATTAGATCTTAGAGGTTTCAGATTCGCATTTCTAAATTGCTGTACCGCCTAGTTTAATTTTTTAGATGGTACAGCATTTTGATATTCCTGATTTTACGGGAGAGCAGATAACATAGAACTCTTTAATTTTACATTCAACGGATTAAGTTTTCGCATTCATTGAATTATTATACTTCGTATCGCTTTTTCTAATAGAAATGGTTAATGCTCCATTAAAAGCCTATTTTGGAATCGAATTACTTATTTTGAAGAGATGAAGATGATGGCGTTTCGTCATTGACTGGGCATTTAGAACCTTCTTATCCAGAAGCAGAAACATTGTTACTGCGCCGTCTTTTACAGAATATGCTCTTTAATACGTATAACTTCGAATTTGAAAACTAATACTCAAACACAAAGGCCCAATTTCGTTGATAAATAGAAGAGGTACGCATAACTACGGTTGCGTGATACTGTATTAACCTAATACCTGATAATATTTCAGCCTGATAGATTGGAGAAATATCAGGTGCAGAAAACTCAGCACCACTCAGCACTCAAGTGCACCACGTACTCAGTAGCACTTTGACAGGAATAATAATTACAATCTGGTTTATTTTTTCTTTTTCGATCAAGTAATATTATATTAACCCATTAGCCGTTAAATTTTATTTTGAAGTTTTGGAACGGATAAATTATATATATGTGAACAAAAAGTTGTATAACAGCATAATTATGATCAAATTATTTTGTTTTGAAAATATTTGATATAATTTTTTATAAATAATTTAATAAAAAACAAAAGACTGAATAGGCAACAGACCGTTACCATGACTTCTAAATTACATATTTAAATGCGGTGTTTCATTATAGTATAAGTTCCGAACTAAAAATATAATGCTCCAAACATAATTCTTTTCCTTACATGTTACAGACGAATTTCAAATTTGTTCGTTCTTATAAAGATTACACACTATTGATTGATATATGTATAAAATGAAACTTAACTGTAAGGTGTACCAAATGTTTTTTGGTGCCAAGTAATGAACGTAAAATTTCGAACTCCTCGAGTGGAGATCGTGGCAGCTAATGGGTTAATAAAGTTAAGAATCGTATGGAAAAGTTAATTGGATTTTATTGATGGATTTAACGCCTTAATGCCTATGTCATTTAATTGAAATGCCTATGTCATTGAACATGTTCTTATGCAATGTGCGTTGTTTCAGCATTCTTATATTTTGGATTGTCTGGATAAATCGATTCTATGGGGAGCTTCCGAAGAGGTTGTCAGATCGTGGTAGCCTATTAATATGGTCTTATTTTCGGGGCCAGAAACTAGTAACCCCCGATACCCCCCAAAAATTGTTGTGTGGGAACATTAAATATAACGAGGCCAAACGTCCCTGACTTTTCTTTCTTGCACCCAATTAAAGGAGAATGACGATGCCTGCGCCAGTATCATCCTCGCTTTGCAAAATTTCAAAGAAAGCGCCCATAACAGCTCACTTGTTGCTTCCAGAACCTGATGTTAATGTAACTAAACCAAACCAAACCAACCGATTTTGTCCTCTTATCCTTTTATATTATTGATACGAATATTGTGATTTAATTGAATTGATAGCTTTGCTATTTTTTTTTCTTCTCGAGCAAAACGGGGATTCATACATAAAGAAATAAAAATAGAATTATTTATCATAATCTGCATACCTGGATCTTGAAGATCTAGGATAAATTGGATCAAATCTACTGTTGAATCTTAATTTCAGACATGAAGTTTGTTTCTGTTGCTCACGGCTATCTCGTGGGCTGTCATAAAGTTTTAATGAAAACCTTTACGACATTTATATGTAGACATGTTATCAGTTTGTGGGAGCTTTATACAATTTTGAATCCTTTGAAGGATTCAAAAGAAGTCTGCCATATTTGTTTCTTAGCAACTAGAAAAATTAACTGCTCTTTTAAAAATTAGTACGTCTTTTTACAAAAGATAAAATGGGGTTAAAAATTCTAATATTTTTTTTTAACGTCTCAAGTATAGATTCGTGTCAAATTTGGAACTAAGCAAGTCGGAGTTTGCGCTCTGCCCGTTGTATGTTTACACGCCCGCGTATGTAAAACTCAAAAACGCAGTGACTTAAACGAATGAATCTGTGATCTTGCTACTAAACTCGTACTTCTTAATCTAATTTTGGTTTTAGTCGGTCGGAATAAAGAGGTAGAAAAGGCATCTTCAATTTTCCTCATTTTACTAAGAAACCCAAAACTCTCATTTGTGGCACTTTAACAATAAAAATCTGAGCATTAGTGGCTTTCATCGTCACAGCAGTGGTGACGCAAAGGGAAGGAAATTTCAAAAAATCGACTCTCGCAGTTTTATTTCTCTCAATGATATATTGCTTATCGCCACTTTTAGTAGTAATTTATAATAAAAGAATAAACTACATTATGGCAACATTATTAGATTGAAAGAGCCGAAGATAAACAAATGACCAACCACTCGATGTACCTGGGATTAAAAAACATAACCCTTACAAACATGTAGTTAATTTTGAAATAGTTACCTTCAAGCATTGCTAGAAAACAACATAAATGGTCTTAATTGCGTTATCTACTTTTCCAATCTTCTTCTGTCACCTTTCGGAAATTAATTACTTTTGCTTTGATAAGAGCGAATGAAATGTCTTTTGTCATCATCTTCGTCACGTAGAATTCATTAACTTATCGTCCTTGAGACAGGGGGAAGCGCAGCATGTTCTTAATGATTTCGCCTTAATCATCGGGTTTTAGCGATGAGTTGGCCTGATGCCACAAATCGGACGGCTTTCGAGACAAATAATTCGGAAATGACTTCCTGGGTGTGAAGAAACTTTCGGGACACTTTTTGCAGAAGAGCATTAGCAAATTAATTCCGGAATTAATAAAAAAATACATAAATACCTGCTGTATATTATATATAAATATACATACAGGGTGGTTATAATTAAACTTCCTTTGTAAACAGCATCCTACAACGCAAACGGGTGAACGGATTCCGACGAAATTTGGTATATAGACTATAGACAAGATGCGCTCACGAAAGTTTGAAGGAAAAAAAAAAGTAGTTCAAAATTTTTATCAGAGGGAGCTTTATCCGAAAAACTTTAAATTTAACATAATAAACAACCAAAACAGAATGCGGAAACAATATTATCATTTAGTGACTAGTTTCTGATCATCTTGTCATCGAACCACATTAAGTAAACGTAAGGAAAAAAAATCACAGTCCGCTGTTTGAAGAGAGAGGGGGAAGGGGGAATACAGTTCAGTTTGCAGAAACAAGAATATTGTTACAAACCCGCAATTCGGCTTCCCAGCATAGTTTGTTCCATCAACAGAAAGATTTTACAGTCATCTGAATGGGACAGAATACAGGTGGCGCATCGGAGGTCGCAGAGCTTGGCGACCATTTGGCGACTTGGCGACCAATTTGGCGACTTTAGCGCCAAAATAGATTATACCCGAAACTTTGAGAATTTTCCCGTTCCATCCAGTGGGAACCGAGATACGCCTCGAACGTTCCTAATTGGTTGAGAGGCTTCTAGCCCCGCCTCCTGAGACCTATAAAAGGGGCTGCAGCTACCAGAGGAACCAAGCCAGTAGTCAGTGGACGGAGTGGTCGAAGAAGAGTAAGCGGAATCGACGGAGTCCAAGTCAGTAATCTGAGTCAGAGTCGGAGAAGTAGAAGACGGAGTAGTCGGAAGCGACTGAGTCAAGCTAGTGCTGAACTGAGCTGTGCGCTACTGTCTGCAGTAGATTCTGGTTGTATGCTGTTGTGTATGCTGTTGTATGCTACACGTCTCGGGTGAAGATAATCGTCTTCTGTGCTGTATATAGTTGACGCTTTTGTGCTGTCCTGTGTGTCTTCGTGTAAATAAACGTCGTTGTTTTTATTCTACTTCTGCCTGCTAATTGAGCGTTCTCCACACACCATATCACTCCCACTATCCAAACGAACCCCGGCAGAAAAATTACGTAACAATATATTTGGACGAATTGCGCAAAAGGAGTAGTTGTTAATGGTCTCTGGGACGATGTAGGGAGAGATGCTCCATGTCAACACCTTCATTCACCTGCAAAATTTCAAGTCGATGGACAATATGTTCAACAGCAGATCGTAACTGATCAGTTGTGAGGCTTCGCACATGAAGAGTTATAAACTTCTTTAAGTCATTCAACGTCGCAATACCTGCACGATACACTAGACTTTTTAATGGCCCCATAACCAGAAATCGCATGGCATGAAACAGGACAACGTCTGCAAACGTTTCATACCCTAACCTGTTTTGCATAAAGCTGCTTCTTTTTCGCAAGCATGCAAATCTCGACATTTTTTTTTCCTAGAACTGACATTTTTTCCGGTTTTACATTTTATTACTCCTAATTCTTGTTCTGGATTGTTAAAATTGTTTGTTTTCCGTTTTTGTAGTTTATTATGTAAAAATTAAGATTTTTCCAGAAAAGGAGTCCTCTAGTGGACATTTTGGCACTAAAAATTTGTCCGAATTTCTGTGAGCGCATCTCTTGTATACCATATTTCTATATACCAAATTTCGTTGCAATCTGGCCACCCGTTTGCGTTGTAAGATGCTGTTTATAGGGAAAGTTTGACTATAACCTCCTTGTATGTATTTATATACAATACAATTCAGTGCAGAATCGATAATAAACCAACGTCCATTTACATCGCAGTACTAGAGCAAAAGAAGGAAAGAAACAGAAATTTTTCTCAGTGATTTTATAATGAAATTTTTATAGGGATTTTTTTTAAAATGGGAAATATTGGTACCTTTAAAAGAATGTTGCTAGCATTAAAGATTTTTATCCCTTCACTTGGAGCTTGAAAAAATGCAGAAGGAAGCAGTTTTACAGAGCGAGTGCAGGATTCATTAAATAAAAGAAAAAGTGGGAAATGGATGAGGAAATAAGAGACCAATTTAGAAGGAAGTTAATATGGGTTAAATTTGGATATAAAAATAGGAGATATTCCATCATTCTTTTCTCTACCATATGACTTAAAAATGGAAGACAAGATGCAAAAACAGCTCGTCTAATTACCCTGATTATCACCCCAGTTCTGAATAAATTTGGGCTTGATTACAACCTTGGCAGTAACCAAGAAAATATTGAATATATTATCATGCGTTGTTAGAAGTACTCGATTCATGGAACAAACCTTTGGAGAAAACTCCTTTTCAGCCATCAAGAAATTTCTCTTCAAATTTTAATCCAAAAGACTGCTTTTCATAAATGCTTTCTACAATTTTTTCCATTCACTGAAGTTTTTCGATATTTACTATCTCTCTCTGGCAGTAAAGGATGATTGCCTTTGCTGCTAAAGATCCAAATTTATCCATTTGAGTAATAATAATTTAAACATACAAGTCAACTTTTGATTTGCCCGCGCTTGTTTTTCTCTCTCAAAATTTATGGTATTTGTCCAGCGTTAAAATGACCCACAGATCAAATTTCTCGAGACTAAATGATCCAAAAAGTTCCCTATCATAAGGGTTATCTGCAGTCCTATTAACTATAATTCTCTAGAATTAGTGGATGGCAGCCTTTACTTCTAAAAGTCCTAATTTATTCATTATTATTAAAATGGTAATAATACTGGTTTGGTTTGGTTATATTAACGTCCCGTTTTGAAGCAACACTAGGGCTATTTTGGGACGGACCTCGTAATTTTGAACCACGTTCAGATGACGAGGACGACACTTGAGCTGGCACCCCCCTCTTCACGCCACACCACACCAGCGGGAGGACGTTTGGTCATTACGGATTTAACGTGCAACTGACCCCCTTACACGACTGTTCTTCGGTGGAATCGGGTCACGAATTTGAAACCCTCCGGTTCCGAAGCCGAGACCTTACCACCAGGCCACCGCGGCCCTGGTAATAATACTGGAAAATTCATTTTGTTTGAAAATCTACTTTAATGTTTTCCTTAAAACTGTCGCCAAAATTTTAACCTTTACAAGAAAACGGAATAGTTCTTTATAGTTAATACAATCTTATTGTTGATTTGATTGTCATGATTTCAATCTTAATCATTTCCTCCTCATTTAAAAAAAATGCATTTCACTAATATAAAGTAAAATTTTTCAAATATGACCGCAGAGATTTACGTCTTGATATGAAGCTCCACTATGATTTTTTTTAAATGAAACTAGTAATTTTTTATTTGATAGCTCATAGGAATACTTAACCCACAAATGTAACCAAAATTCAAGTCGGAAATTCTAACTGACTAGAAATTAAACTTTATTATTTATTTAACAGTATTGACATCAAATGAGGAAAATCATATTTAATACGTATCACTTGTATATATTATATAATACTCAAACTATGTACTGTGATTTAAAAATAGAAATCATATATTTGAAGTTGATGTTTTTGTAATATTTTCCATTAAATATGGCGTGTCTAAAATATTTTATTACAAGTATTTTTAAAACAATGTCGTTATCAATGTAAGTAATGTTTGTTAACAGAGTATAAACCTTTCGCGCTTTTGTGCATGCGTTAGGTTGAATTTCGACAAATTATGACTGAGAAGAAAAATCAGAGAAGGAGGTGTTTATATTTAACTATAAATCAAATTCAGGAAATGCGCACATCTTTCAACATCTCGCCCTTTATTGAGATAGAATCATAGAAAAGTGGTCGTCTCAGGATACTGAAACGAAAAGTGTGTCCAAAAGAAATTTCCTCAAATGTAATGTAGACCATAAGGCAGGTGATAACTTTGAAAAATTGATTTTTTGGCCGACTATATTGTTACGAATTTTACCGGGGGTTCGTTTGGATAGTGGAAGTGATATGGTGTGGACAACGCTCAATCAACAGGCGGAAGTAGAATAAAAACATTTATTTACACGAAGACACACAGGACAGCACAAAAGCGACAACTATATACAGCACAGAAGACGATTATCTTCAGCCGAGACGTGTAGCATACAACAAGAATCTACTGCAGACAGTAGCGCACAGCTTAGTTCAGCACTAGCTCGACTCCGTCGCTGCTCCGCTAATCCCTGGAAGACCAGCTCTTCACCTTCGATTTCGACTACTTTGCTCTGTCGCTTCCGACTACTACTCCTCGACTGGCAGCTGCAGACCCTTTTTATAGGTCTTAGGAGGCGGGGCTAGAAGCCTCTCAACCAACCAGGAATGTTCGAGGCGTATCTCAGTTGCTACTGGACGGATCGGGAAAATTCTCGATGTTTCGGGTATAATCTATTTTGGCGCCAAACTCGCCAAATTCGTCGCCAAATGGTTGCCAAGTTGGTCGCCAAGCTCTGGTACCCCCGACACGACGCCCAGACTCTGTCCCATACAGATGACTGTAAAACATTCTTTCCAATGATGGAACCAACTATGCTGGGAAGCAGCATTACGGATTCGTAACAATATATTCCATATTTATAATTTTTAAAACTATTTTTTTGATAAAATTGTATTAAATTCATTTTTATATTTGCTCTATGTACAGTGTAACTGTTTACACGTCTTTGATTACTATTTTCTGATTTTATTTTGGTAAAATCATCTTACGGTAGCTACTTCTTTTGTAAAATCTTCGTAAAACTCGTAGCTGAAAATATAGCGCCTATTTGTGTTGTTCTAATTTGATGTCATGATTTATGTTTTATAATTTCTGAAATACAAAATAAGTAATTTGTTTTCTTAAAATTATTTTAGTTTTTTTCAAGGTTCATAATATGAAGGAAAATTGAATATTTCTTCAAGTTATCGGTCGAACTGCAGTGTTTAAAATCAAGCTGCATTTTTATTTAGTCCTTAATTTTCAGGAACTAGGTTTAAAAGTTTCCTCTAAAAGGATGCACAAATCATTTGATGAACTTCATTCCGTTAAAAAAAATCTTTTTTAAAAAAAACAGCTGTTTATTTAATTCCTTTTTATTTCATAAGCAAAGCTCATATTTAAATAAAATTATAAGAGTTTTATAACATTTCTCAATTTTCATCGCGAACTTAGTTATGGGATTAAGTTAAAATATCAGAGAAAAAACATTCCATATTCAAACTACACGATTTTTTTAAAAACATGTTTATTTTTAGCATAATTTTATTTGGTGAATACGCAAATATTATAACGAAATTTTTCTTTACTGTAAGGCAAGAAGCTCAGAAATAATCCAAATAATAAAATGAGAAATAAACTCAGAAGAGGAATTCATTAATTTGGCAATATAATAAAAAGTAAAAACATTGAAGGGAACAGGGAACATTTCTATCTTAAAAGAATTAATTTTTTTTATTTTAATCTAATAAAATAAGCGGCATTTCCCTGATTGCAGAAATGCATAGTTTAAGTTTGAAAAGTTGAAACTTTAAAATCTATCTTTTAATAATGAATCTAACAGGAGTTTCCGTCGTAGTTTTTCGCTTTTTTTCTCGAAACACGTTTTTATCCAATTTCGATATGCCTAGAGTGCATTCTAATCATTATAATCGTAGGAAACCTTATGCAATATTTGCAAACATTAGGCATATAAAAACGCATTTTTACATTTTCTGCTCAGGAATGTTAGTGGCAATTTATCACACAGAATATCATATTTTAGTTTTTTAAAGTTGCACGAGGTTTATTATTTTTTTTTGAAATTTTTATTAACAATATTTAAATGAAATAATTTCATTGCAACTTTTAAACCTATTTTCACATAGTATGCTAATTTATTATTTCTGAGTGAACCGATTTATGGTTAGGAACTTGAAAACCATCACATATCCGGTTTACTACTGAAAAACAAATTTTCAGGGACAAATAGTTCCTAATTTTTTTTTATAATTAAATAAATCATTCGTTCTATATGTCCGAAATTTTCTGTCGGATATTAAATTTTACTTCTGCAAAAAAAAAAAAAAAAAAAAAAAAAAAAAAAATGGAAATTTTTCATTTCCAAGAGCGTTCAGTTCCCTTAATATTTCTTTTTTTCAGTAGCAGAATTATCCTTATTAATACAGTTTTCTAGTTTCGATCCACCTTCGCAACGATCTTGTTGCTCTTGGAACTAATTACTCTTTCGATTTTGTCAGCTTCTCACAGAATTCATTCATACCACATCCACGAGTGTGACAGAACATGATTGGCTCCTGGCAGTTTCGAATTACCCCGTACATTGGCTAGCTGCCACGAAATTTGGACGAAAGGAAAAGTATTGGAAACGGAGAGAATGAGCAGAAAATGATTTTCCTTATGCATGAAGTTTTGGGATTTTTTCGGAATTGGCACTCGGGAGTAATCGGGACACTTATTCTAATGGAAGTCTTTCTATTTCATCTTCGTTTACTTTTTCTTTCTTATATATGAAGTATTCAAAAAGCAATGAATGTAATCGTCAAAAAGTTCCATCATAACATTTAAAGATTGCTAAATTAGTGTATTTAAAATATTATTTAATCTAAGGGGGAAATTCTGCAAAAATGTTTGTTTTGGAAGATATTGTTACGAAATTTTCTTTACCGGGGTTCGTTTGGATAGTGGAAGTGATATGGTGTGTAGAACGCTCAATCAGCAGACGGTAGTAGAAAATAAAAAAACGACGTTTATTTACACGAAGACACACAGGGCAGCACAAAGCGACAACTATATACAGCACAGAAGACGATTATCTTCACCCGAGACGTGTAGCATACAACAGCACACACAGCAGCATACAACCAGAATCTACTGCAGACAGTAGCGCACAGCTCAGTTCAGCACTAGCTTGACTCAGTCGCTTCCGACTACTCCATCTTCTACTTCTCCGACTCTGACTCGGATTACTGACTTCGTCGACTCGACTCCGCTGCTCTCGAACTCGGACTACTCCGTTGTCTATCTTGGAAACGGCGGCCGCTTCCTTTTATAGGTCTCAGGAGGCGGGGCTAGAAGCATCTCAACCAATCAGGAACGTTCGAGGCGTATCTCGGTTCCTACTGGACGGATCGGGAAAATTCTCGAAGTTTCGGGTATAATCTATTTTGGCGCCAAAGTCGCCAAATTCGTCGCCAAGTCGCCAAATGGTCGCCAAGTTTGCCGCCAAGCTCTGGGACCTCCGACGCACACCTGGACTCCGTCCCATTCACATGACTGTAAAACTTTCTTTCCAATGATGGAACAAACTATGCTGGAAAGCCGAATTGCAGGTTTGTAACAATATGAACATCAATTTATGGAGGCAAATTATGACTATTGTCTATCTGGTCACGCATCATTGAAGGCCGTGGTGGCCTGGTGGCAAGGTCTCGGCTTTCGAGCCGGAGGACTTCAGGTTCGAGACAGGATTCTTCCAAAGAACCATCATGTAAGCGGGTCTGGTGCATGTTCAATCCGTCGGGGTCAAAGGTATTCCCACTGGTGTGACGTGAAAGTTTGGAGAAGGGATGTCGGCTCAAACGTCGTCATCATCTGACCGTGATTGAAAATGACGAGGTCGATCCCAAAATAGCCCTATTGTTGCTTTAAAAAGGGACGTTAATATAACTAAAACTAAAGTTTCTCATCATGAAAGTTTCGTTAGTTCATTTGTATCAGGAGGTTTAGCGATGACAGAATGTCAAGGTAACTCTCACTTCAAATTAAACCAAGAAAAGTGTCGTTTTAAGCATTTGTTTATAAGAAATGAAATACATACGAAATACTTTTCAGGAAAGTGAAGTACAAGGAAAGGATTTCTGTAAAGTGTTTAATAATTACTATAGATATTTTAATAATTTTGTAGTGGTTGAACGAAATGGGGAAATCTTTAATTCTCACGCAAACGAAGGGTTAAAAATGTCTAATGCCCACGCCTCCTTCTAGATATATCTAAGATTCTCTTTTCCTGGCTCGATACATTTTAAAGAAATTTCTGTAGGAATCTCCGAGTAAAAATGCGTGGCCGCGGTGGCCCGATGGTAAGGTCTCGGCTTGTGAGCCGTAGGGTTTCAGGTTCGATACCCGATTCCACCGAAGAACCGTCGTGTAAGGGAGTCTGTTGCACGTTAAATCCGTCATGCCAAACGTCCTCCCGCTGGTGTGGTGTGGTGTAGAGAGGGGGGTGCCAGTTCAGATGTCGTCCTCGTCATCTGACCGCGGTTCAAAATGACGAGGTCCGTCCCAAAAAAGCCCTAGTGTTGCTTTACAACGGGACGTTATTATAACTAAACTTAACTAAACCGAGTAAAAATGCTGTGGGCAGAGGGAACTGAAACTCCTCTTATTTAGGTGTGAACAGACCCGTTCCAATTATATTTCCCATCTATTAATTATACTCTAATGTGGAAAAGTAAATCGAATTCCCAGTTTGTCTTTTCGGTCACTCATCTGCAAACTTACTTTATATATATGATAAAGCAATATATAATAGAATTTATTTTATTGGGTTGTTCGGAAAGTAATTTCGTTTTTTTTTTTTTTTTTTTTTTTTTTTTTTTTTTTTTTTTTTGTGGAAATGAAAGACAGTTTTCGTATAATAAACAAATACTTTATTAAATTATATATTGGCCGTTCTGGTCCAACACCTTTTGCCGTCTTTCTGGTAGTAGCATCATTCCACGCTCATAAAATGTTTGGTCTTTGCTGCCAAAAAACGGATCGAGGTGGTTTTTGACGTCCTCATTTGAGGTGAAGGTTTTGCCGTCTAAAAAATGGAGCGAAACAGTTCTGGCACTGGCGTACTGTCGACACACCTTCTCCATACGCATCGGTCCATTTCTTTCTGGCTTGAACAGCATTTTTACCCTTTCTGTAGTAAAACAGTAAGATATGTCGAAAATGCTGCTTATCGCTGTCCATATTTAAAAGGGCACCAACCAAAAATTACTGCGTAGAATGAATTGGAATTTTTCACACACAAGCCTTGCTATATGAGCTCTCAAAGCATATAAAAATGATACGGCTTAAAGGTGAAGTTGGGTGCAAAAAAATACAATTAAATCCTCTGTAGGGAAAAAACGAAATTACTTTCCGAACAACCCAATATATATTATATAATTATTATATTATATATAATATAACGTAGGAATACGCTGTTTTGTTAACAGTGTTTGTCTAGTAAGTATAGGTGACTTTTGATGTGGTTGCTAGACTTTATGCTGGTTTAGGCGTATGAGCATGTAAATGTTTCATTGTGTGATTTTGAAGTAAAAGAAATGAACGCTGGTCTCTCATACATTCTTATGTATGATCTGCAACCCTGAGGGCCGTGATTGTATTCTGCAATCTTAATAGGTTTTTCATGTATGGTTTCTGGTTAGGGTGGGGTTTGAAATGCCATTATAACGTGATAATCCCCATAAAAGATCAAAAATATATAATCAGAACATGAAAAGTTTTTGTAAAATCTTAATTTTGATGTTTTGGAAATTGTTTAATAAAAAAAAATGTTTGGTTGTAAAACTCCTAATTTTTATAATTTCGCAAAATCCTTTTTTATGGCATGCTATAACTGGCCTCTATTGAAGGGAATAAATTAGAATGCCTAAAAGATTATTTAAAAAAAAATTCCAAATCCTTTCTATTTTTTCTTCAGAATGTCACTTGAGTCGCTTTTCAATACACTATCTCCATATATTTATTTTGTCAGATTTCATAGATGTTAGTTTTTTAGGAGTCCTGTTAGTAGTAATCCGATTCTTTGTGAATAGATTTTGACGGCTTTACTCGCTCCAAGAAAAAGGAATTTGGGCTAGATTTGTAACGAAAATAGACAGCTTATTTCAAGGCTTTTGAATTTCCAGCTCCAGGAGATATTTTGCTCTGGTATGTTTTTTCTTTCTTACGTTCTTCGGAAATTTAATAATTCTCCCTTTGAGGGTTACAGGGAATGCACAGTCATATTTTATTCTTGTTTTTTAGAAGATTTCAGTGAATGTTTCTTTCTTTCAAGTTTTGTATTTATTATTTTTATGGCATTTTTCCAGATTTGGGAGAAATCCCCGATTTTGCTTGTTATGTTTTGAAATATACTTGATATCATAATGTAATATCTGGCTGCTTAATCCATATCTATACTTATAATAAAGCTCAATGAGTGTGTGTGTTTTGGCGCTCTTCAGGCCAGACCATTCAACCTACAGCTACTACATTTGGCACGTGCATACCTTGGAGGCCGGAAATGTGCAACTGGGGGTTATTTTTTCGAATTTTCAATTAGAATTTTATTTATTTAAAAATTAAGCGAAATTTCAACGTGTTTCTGCTATAACTTCCGAAAATATTACCTTACAAAAAAGATTTTTACATGAAGTTAAAGAACAAAAATTTATCTTTTAAGAGATACCAAAGTTTTAACCTTAAAATTAAATTTCAATTTTTAATGAATTTTTAAATAAATATTTTAACTATATTTTTCAACAATTTTTTTCGTACAAAATAAAAATAAAATTTAAGCTGAACGAGCACGTTTCGCATTCATGAGAAAAAATTAGATTTTTTCAAATTGTTGCCATCACATTGATTATAGCTCCAATTAAAAATAAATTAAATCTTTTTGGAAATGAAATCTGCAAAAATATAATTTTTGGCAGGTGTCTGTAGGAAATGAAACCAATATGAAATAATTTTTCTAAAAAATAAATTCAAGAAAAATTATTTTATCTTTTACACTCTCTATATTACTAATCCAATAAATCAGTTTTATTTTAAGACAAGTTTTGTTTAATATGAACAGAATATCCATTCAAATCAGGGCCACACAGCTAATTTATAAACCTTTAGTAAGACACAGATCTGCTAAAATGGTCTAAATGGAACATGATTATATTTTATGTAACTTGATTCAATAAATGCTCTAATAAATAACGAATTTTTGATATTACATAAAGCTTCTGCTGTGGAAATTACAAATAACAAAATGTTCTTGAAACAGTAATATTTTAAATAAAGAGTTAATTTGCAATCAAATAATCAATAACTGAAACTGACTGATTTATGAAAATTTCAATATCGCTAATCAATAAAAAAAGGATAATTTTAGATTTTCCATCGATCGTTTCAAAGAAAATACGCCAATAAGCGCGCAGGTTTCTCAAGATTAATTGGCCTAAGATTATGAAAATGTTGAGTTTTTCTAAATTCTTAACATTTAAAACTTCATAAGTCTTAGTTGATCGTGGAAAATAGAAACATTCATTCATTTATTTAAAATTTGGTGTGTCCAGAATATTTCTCAGAATATGATACCTTACTGCATTAAATTTAGACTTCATAATTTTTGAAATATATTTATACGCCGGAAGAAAATATTATTATTGATTTCATTTCCATCCTCTTGAAAGCAAAACTAAAAACTGAATTTTATGCTGAATCTAAGAAATTTTTGTTGAATTGTTCTTTGAGATATTACATAAATGAAAAATATTTTGTAGTTCACATAAGACTTAAATACCGAGCAATTCTGTTTGCAATACTCATATTCAATAATAATAATAATAATAATAATAAATAACAATAAAGATGATAAATAAAATAAAAATCTTGGTTTTATTAAAAAAATATCTTTATATTAATTGCAATTTCATCATTTCCACTTTAAATTAAAGTTGTTTACCGGAAATGACAACAAATTAGCAAAATATATATAGTAAATTGAACGAAACGATCTAAACAACAGTATAAGTTTGGTATGACTGTCAAAATTTGAAGATTAAAAATGACTTGTTTGAGAATCGATTAAGAGACCAGTTACTTAAAATATTTAATTGAAAATTGTAGCGAGCGGTAATACTGGCGAACCGGGTGGTCGCCAAAGGCGGCTAGTATAGAATAAGAGCTGGTATTGTTGGAACGATTTCCAACTCTGAATTTATGATCTGAGGTTTTTCAGTTATGCTTAGTAATGTAATTTATTTATGTAATATCTTCTTCGCATGATCCGATTTGTAAAAGTCTGAATCGAATCACGATTGGGCGTTCACCAAAATTACATGTTTAGCGAAATAATTTTAAAAATTTTAAACTGTTTATATGGAATTAATAATGGAAGCTCAGTTTTGATTGCCCTTAACATTTTTGGATTTCAACTTTTCTTTTCATCTATTCAAAGTATTTTCTTCCAAATTTTGGCTTGTTCTTATATTTTAAACCTTTAAGAACAGTTCCTTTTTTTAGCGTTGATTGAAGTTTGTGGTTTATGTCAACACGCGCAAGACCACCCATGTCTTGAAATAAGAAACTAAGAGTGGATTCAATGAAATTCAACTACAAAATTCTAAACTGGTCAATTGGGAAAGAATAGAAGAAAGTTCTTAATCGATCCATTCTGATCACAAAAACAGGAAATTTTTTGACTAGTCTGTCGTAGATTTGAACGTTTGTCAGTATTTTAATTCGTCAGTAAGCAAATGCGCTAGAAAAGTGCAACAACTTGGAATTCGAGTTGGAAAAGCGGAATTCTTGATTGGAATTCGAGTT
>JAPMOR010118150.1:0-14263 GCA_026543865.1 Argiope aurantia
TTCTTCTTCACTTCACTGCAGATCTTTTCGAGAACCTCGAATAAAAATGCCGCGAGAAAACACTAGAATGGGTTATGAAGGGGAAAAAAGAAATGGCGAAAAGAAAAACGATTTATCAGCATTACTTTTTGTTTCAATAACAGTTTCTCTATTACGCGTGTTAGAAAAAAAAATCATTTGGATATTCGTAGTATTATTTCAGTCATTTTTTTTTCCCCGTTTGTATGATTGATATTTTTTCGTTTTGATTCTGATTTCCCATCAAAAAAGTTTCTTCATTTTTTTTTGGAAAGAACGCACGGAATGCTGAAAACAATGCAACTTATTTCACAAAGTAAATTCTATATTTTTTAAAACACTTCCAATAATTTTGCGGTTTTATGACACAATGTTCTTTTTTCATGTGCTATTCTGTAGAAAGATACTCTTAATCTTTATTTCATTAATCTTCCAGTATAATGTAAAATTTTAATAACAATCTTCAAAAAAATTTATTTTTATGTAGAAAAAAATGTGATTTGTGTATTTTCATTGATACTTAGTTATGAGCTTACAGAGTGCGATTTAAAATTCATGTGCAAGTACTTAAATGGGTAAAAAAAAAAAAAAAAAAAAAAACCGTACAATCAAAATCCGATATGAGGATATTATAAGAAATTTCAACTAGATTAGCTAGATTAAGTTTTAACATTTTAATATGTTGTCATCGAACTTACCAGCAAATAATAACTAAGTCTCAGTCAAGGAAAAATACTAACAGCAACGATTGCGAAACCAGGTACAAAATATTCTGACGCTAATTCTTTCATTTATATTAAGAAAGAATTCAACTTATCCACTTTTTAAAACTTGAATCAATATTTGACCTGTTGTAATATTAATGGAACAATTTATCGTTTTGTAGCAATAATAAATAATAATAAAATATTGAAGATTCTTCGAAATATCCCTTTAAATCCGAAGTTGTTATATATGAAAATGACTCAAAGATGGAACGTAAGTAATATATTATAAGTAATTTATTACTTCATTTGTTCTCGATTTCATTCTATATTAATATATCCGTAGAAATTTATTCCTTGTGAAATATTGCTTAATTGAGAAGACAGTAAAATATTTTATTCAGAAACCAGACGACGGCCGTCTATGCGTTGCTAACTGGGGGATTCTGCTATGCGTTTCTTTTTTAAGATTCATCAGTGACATTCCTTTCTATTTAGAATACAAAGCAAATATTTTCTTATATTCGAACTATGACATATAGAATCGATCATATGCTGTACGTAATAAGTTGGTGAGATAGCAGCTTATGTTTTATTACAAATTTAATAAGAATCGAGTTATTTTTATAAAGGAATGAAATGAAACAATCGATGGCAATGAAATCTAATTTTCTAATCCTCTGAAAATTCTAATTGTAATAGGATTATTTCTCAAGGCACAGACGAAGAAAAATAAGTAATATCTGTTTTATTGCATTTAGAAGCAATACTGCAAATATATATGGATTTTATTGCAAATTCTAAAAGAATTCGCCAGACGTAGAAAAACAATATTTTGACGTCTGATTTATTTAGTACTTTTCTAAGGCAAATAATAGTTAATTTTCTTCAAATCTATTTATTTGGTACATTTATAAATGATTTAAAAGTTTTTCTATCTCCACTAATAATAAAGTTTTATGTGTGTATGCTTGTGTATTGGCGTTCTTCACGTCAGACGTTTGTTTCTGGATCTACCAAAGTTGACGTACATAATAATTTTGATGATAGAAATGTGAATCTTAGGGATTTCTTTTTAAAATTTTAAGAATTAAACTAAATTTTGATATTTTCCAGAATTATTTTCGAAAATATTATAGAATGCGAATAATTTTTGTATTATCTTAAAACTCAATCAATTAATTTTTCAATAATAGCAATTTTTTGCCTTATATCTTTCTACTTTTAGTTAAATAATATTTTAAGCTGTTTTAAACAACATATTTCTTTGTCGAATTTAAGGTTAAATCCTCTTTATTTTTGCTATTAGTTTTTCATCGGATAATTTTTTTTTGATGATTAAGAAATGAACATTCTGCTTATTTTCCCATGTTCCGTAGATTTTAGTATATCGTATGCTTTTAGTAAAACTTTTGAAATTTTTTCTACTCACAATTAAAGTTTAACTTCAGGATTAAATAATGGTGAAAAAATAGCTCTGTTATTCTTTCTTGTCATATAATCTAATATATACAGAATTTTTGGAAATGCATAACTGTGCAAGGCTTCTAAAAAGGAGTTCAAAATATGAAGTTAAAAACATTTTGTCGAAGAAGCCATTCAAAATAAATAATAAAAATTAATGAATTGAAATATTTAGCAAGCATTAATATCGACGAAACAACTGATCGTCAAATACGGTTAGTTCAAAATAAAAATAGAGGAGCAGAGAGATAAAATATCCTATAATTACCTCAACACCTTAAAAAAGTGTAATATCACATTATTCTATAATCTAGTAAAAAATTCGCGACTTTTATTCATAAACATTGTGTAATTTTATTGATGGTATCTTTCTGATCACTGATACCTATTCCAAAGGTTTTCTTAAAAAGGCTAAAAACAATGTCTTCTCACCAAAATCAACACGGTAATAAATATCATTAAAAAATATTTTGGTTACCTAAACAATCTATTTCGCTATCATATCATCCCACTATCAAAAACCAATCATATTTTAAGATGCATTATTGCTAAATTTTATGTAAATTGTTTGATGATTTCTTCCTGATAATAAACCAACAAAATTGATTTAAGATATTTTATCAAAATGGAGGGGGGGGGGGTTTAAGTGAAACAAGGATTCAGAATAGACAAGAAAACAAATTAGCATTTAAAAATACCCATGATTACCAAAGCCATATATTGCGTTATCATATTCTTCCATTGTGATGAACCGGTGATACATCAATGACCAATTTACATAAATTTCTACTGATTTATTAACAGGAAGAAATCCTCAAAAGTGCATTTACATTAAAATATTTCGACAAAAAGAAATAAAAATAAATCTTAGGGAAACAATGATTTTGAATTGACAAGAAAAGAAATGACATTCTTTTTGTCTTAAATAATGCTTATGGTTACATAAGCCATATATTTTTTTTGTCAAATCATTCCATCTAAAACCAATGATGCATTAAAATACATTAATACTGAATTTTATATAATTTTTTTTATGATTTCTTTCTGCTAATAAAACGGGAAAATAAATGTATGTTTAAATATTCTATCAAAAAGGATGAAAACCTTATTGAAACAATAATTTTGATCAGATAAAATTATGATACCGAAGACATATGTTGCGTTATGATATTCTTCATCTTGAGAAACCGGTGATGCATTAATACCCCAATTTACATAAATTTCTTGGTGATTTCTTCATGATAATAAATCAGTAAAATACATTTACATTAAAATATTTCGACAAAAGGATATAAAAGAAAAATCTTATGGAAACAATTATTCTGCACTGAGAAGAAAACAAATAAGCATTATTTATAAAAAAAATCTCATGGTTACCTAAGCTATATTATGTTTTATCATATCTTTCCATCATCAAAACCCGGTGACGCTTTAGGATGCATTAATGCCCAACTTCTTGAAAAAGCTGTTCGTCCCACCAATTCCAAATATTTCCACATTTTGCAGGTATGCCGCATATTTCCGGCACAAGAAGTTAGCGGAAAAAAATGGAAAAAATTCAGCGGAAGAATTCAGTTTTTGTCAGGGCATTGAAAAGGCAGCTAAACCGTTCATGTGTGCCCAGAAAGAACTGTATGCATGAGTCATGGCTATACGAAAATTTTTCCCCTACCGTCCTCTTCTGGAAATAATAATGAAATTCCAACATCTGGGAGGAGTATTTTATTAAAAAAACGAGAAGAACAACACCCGTTGTGGCTTTCAGGAATAGATACAGATCCATTATTCAGCGAGATAGGAAAAATTTTCTGGTGGAGAAAATAGTGAATTGATTATTAAAATGTCCATCAAAACTGTTTCAGGCACCTCCGCTGGTATACGACCAACGTGGGATTTGATGCTTTATTTATTTATTTTCCCCTCCAAGCACCATTTTTTTTCAAGGGTTTATCTATTTTATTATTATTATTTTCTTTTAAGGAAGAAAGTTTTGTTTCAGCTTCACATACGAGGTAACAAACCTGTTTCTGTAACAAAATAGGTTATTCTGTTCTTAAAATCTTATATTACAATAGGGTAATTTATTTTGTTTTCAGAATTTCTATTTTGAGTAAAACGTAAATTTTGTATGAAATTTTTAGAAGAATCTGCAGGGAACTATACAAATTAAATATATAAAAATATTTTGAAATTTTTGGAGGTGGATTTTTTTTGTATTATTAAAATGACAAATATTTTTTCTCCTTTAAAAGAAGAAATTACTACTCTATGAATATTTTCCCAAAGAGGTATTTTTTTAAAATTTTTTTAGAGGAATACAGCTTTTTGTATTCCACTTCCTTTAAAATCGTAGAAGAATCTGTAAGACAACATTGCAAATAAAATCAGATTTTTTTAGTTTTCAGTATTTCTAAAATAATGAGATATTTTCTTAAGCATCAAATCACCATTTCAAGCACTCTTTTCAGTAAAATGATTAATTTTATTTATATATTTCAAATTTTTAGTAAATTACAGGTTTTTTTAAAATCTCAAATTGCAGATAAATTTGTATGATAAAAAAAGCAAAATTATTTAGAATTTTTGTTTTGAAAATTTCCGCATCTTTAAAATAACAAGCATTTTTTTAAAAAACCAGATAACTATTTTTATGCATATTTTTAAAATAGAATGCCACTTTTTAAAAGAGACTAGTTTAGCACTCATTGAAACTTTAAAACAGCACCAGAAAATTTTGACTATTATTTTCTGGTATTTTCACTGAGAAAACAAATGCCAAATTAATTCAAAAATAAGAAAAGGGTGATCTTTCTTTTTCCAAATCATCCACTAAGCAGGCATTCGTTGTGGTAGCAACGCAATTTTGTTGATGCTGTGAGCGATGTTTCTACCTTATATAATATTATATGGTCACATGATCATTATATACATGGGCAGTTTCATAATGTCACATAATTGTATATCTGTGTTGCATCACCTGCTATATGTCATAATATGTTTGCGAACATCATGTCATATAATACGTTTTAACATTAAGTAGTTGCAAATTAATACATGTGGATAGTATGAAACCACATTACAAAACACTTTCCTATTGACATGTCTTATTTTAGGCTTTCATAACATCAACTTGTCAGTTCAGAACATATTGCTGCATTTTATTAAAAATATGTAATACAATCTTCTTGTCAAATTAATCTTATATTGAAATAGTGATATTTACATGCATTCTTTATGGATACTTAGGGGATCCCTAAAAAAAAAAAAAAACTAAAGTTCTGGAAAATGCTAGAATTATGGCTCCAATTCTGTTAGGAACCGAGATCTAGAGATTCTTCTGAAAAATTCCTTGGGACGCCCCAGCCTAACAGAGGTGTACAAAAGCTGAAGCTCTCACAAAATACTGCGAGAGTGTGTGCGTGTGTTTATCACAACTGGCAAACGTCAATCGCTGTTGTGCTATTGCCGCTATTTATTAATCAGTTTGCTATCTGCTTGTCCATTGTTAATTTCTTGCAAGTGCTGTTCTTTGTATGCGTCTTTTTTGCGTTCTTGTTCATATGCTTCGTGTTTTCTGTAGAATAATATATCGTTTCGAGCTTCTTTCATCGTACACGTACACACCGGACATTTTTCGTAACGTATATATATTATTATTTGATACCTTATAGTGTGTCTTTTGTATGCCTGAAAATAATAATGACTTGCTACATAATTCTACATAATATCTTGTTGGCAGATATTATGTGATAACATGATGAGAGCAAGTATAACTTATGAGAGCAAGTGTAATTTATTGATTAAAGAAAATGAACAAATAGTAACAAAAATATTAATACGTTTTATAATTAGAAGGAGAATGTTTTTCCGTTAAGATTAGAAAATCTCCATTCTTGTGCATTCTGAAAAATTATTTTACAAAAACAGTCGGATAAGATAAGCAATACAATTTTCATAGTATTCATTTTATTATTGAAACTTCTTAAATTTAGAATCCATGAAATTCTTCATCCATTTAAACAAATACTTAAAGAGACTCAACACAACGTTAAATAAAACCGCAAATATATTTGAATAAAATTTCTTCCACTTTAGTACCTATTGAAAATACTTAGTTGAAATGGAATATTCGATCGGTACGTCATTGTAATTATTGCATGAATTATTCGAAGTTTTGGTGTTGTCTCAGAAGATTTACTCACAGAAGCTATTCGATCGGTCGCCATGGAAACGAAGTGAATGTTATGTATTATGATTAATACGCTTTATCTGATAGATTGCGGAGAAATATGAATTCCATTAAGCTACCAGTTATTAAAAATTGCAAACGTAATGGCATTCCATTTTAGCGATGAAATATATAAACTCCAGAACTGTCTGCTATTATTAGATAAAACTGCATTAGAAGTAGTTAGTCCGTGCAGAAATAGTCTGCACTGAAAGCAAACTATTTCTGTTATAGACTAAAATATTTCACTAAATGAATAGAAATATCACCACAGAATTTCTTAATATGACATTTGCAGCATCATACAGATAAAGAGTTTTATAAATATTTCTCTAAAGTATAGAATAGTTTAGATTAATCTAAAGTGGATTTGAGTGTCAGAGCAGTAAATACCATTTATAGAATTCATCATATTCAAAATGTAAAAGGTTTCAAATGAAACAAGAAAAAGGACATTTCAATTGCCATATCACTTTTCTGACTATAGAGAAATTTGATTAAAGAAATATATGTAGGACGTTCGATCTAATCATGATCCAAAAACTGATTTTCAAGCCTTTAAATATGGGCATATATTTTCGAATTGAAAAATGCTGTAAATACACAATTTGGTTTTATGTTGTCGACAGGATTATTAATTTTAAATTTTTTATGCATTTGCCCGGACCTGTTAGTCATGTTTGATAAAATATTCTTGAATAGCTAACACATTAGCCTGAAAACGTTGCTCTTTTCCGAGACATGATTATTAAAGCCCTAACTTATTTATTATTCCACTGAACAACAGAAGGAGTATTTTGGTTTTTGTATGTTCGTTTCATTTCTGCAAGAGCTTCAATCTCTATTTTTAAAATAGTTTTTTTACAACTTTAAGCTAGTGAAACAATTAAATTTGTGAAACAAAATACTGTCAAAACGACTGTACGTAGAGTTTTACCTCAACAGATGTCGAGAATTTGACCAAGAAGTCTAATAGAAGACATAGGATTTTCCGTCTCCAATCCTTTCCGCTCATCGGCGAGCAAATTATAACAAATCTGTTGATGCACGTGGCAAGCAGCGCTTAGTGAGTTTAGTTATGTTTAGTTTAAAGCAGCCCTAGTGCTATTTAGGGACGGACATCGTAATTTTAAACCACGGTCAGATGACGAGGACTACACATGAGCTGTAACCCACTTCTCCAAGTTTCCACACCACACCAGTACGAAGACATTTGGTTCCGAAGGATTTAACGTGCACCAGACCCTCTTACACGACGGTTCTTCAGTGGAATCGGGTCTCGAATCCGAAACCCTTTGGTTCCAAAATTTAATGAGGTAGAAGCTGTTTTTTTTTTTTTTTTTTTTTTTTTTGTCTGTTAATGACGATTATATGCATGTCATGTAAAAGAATTTTTTAACTCTTAAAAATTCCAAATGCACTTTCTATTGGAACAATTGGTTCAGTTCCATATTAACCATGTTTTAAATACATGTTATTGTGAATATATTTATCTTCCTTGTAAAATTAGTCCCTTTTTTTATTAAATAATGTTGTTTTATTATAGAATTTCACCATTATTTATATTTATTGTTTGGCATTCCTTAAATCTAATTAAGCTAGATTGCAATTGTGCAGTGCAATTGTACCTAGAGGTATCCTACATGTCCGTTTTTCTCTACCACTGAAAGTTTATTATTTCTGCAGATAAGTCAAAATAACTAATTCATCTGGGTATACAATTTGTTTCACCTTGACATCGAAAACTTGAATAAATTAGATTATGAGTCTTTTCTTTCTGTGTGTTTCTAAGGTAATATACTAAATTGCATTATTGTATTTTTCGAAACTTTAACATTACTTGTATAATGTATATATTACTGCACATGAAATGCAGGCATATTTGGATATAATTTAGTCTGATTAAGGTACTGCGCAAAAATATATAGAAAGATAAAATACTAATGAGAAATTTGTTATTTTTGTAGCCTCTCAGGTATATGACGTCTACCTTTCACACATTTCATTCAGAATGAATAATTAATTTCATTTCAATAATTAGATGTAGAAATCAACAATAGGAATACTTTGTTGATTCGGATACATTTGACATATATGCTTCTATTACAGAAATAATATGTACACTGATATGATAAATGTCCAAGTTGTCAAGACAAATGCGACAGCACTTTATTTATCATATAAAAGAAACTATAAGAAAAAAAATTGAAAATTAACGAAAGGGAAAGTTTTATCTGACTTGTACTTTCATTGTGCGAGGGTTTTCGTTTATATATTCGATTTAAAAAAAATTTAAAAAAAAAATCCGCCATTATACTATAGTCTAATTTAATATAGTAAACACGGTTTAAAAATAGGGTATGACAAAGCTAAATATTTGCTTTTCTACTTTTTCTTCATTTCTTATCTTTTAAAACGATTTTATTATAATTTCAAGTAAAAACTATATTAGATTTGACTATAAAGATGTGCAACAAAGCTCTCATTATTTTCAAAATTATATATGCCATTTAATTTTATCTGGCACCCAGTGGGAGAATTTTCCCAGAAATTTTCTCGCGCTCTCTCTAATAAAGGCTTTATTCCAGAGAACGCATTGCATGGCATTGGCGAACGATAATTATGAAATACTATCTTTTGGTGTGAATTTATCTACTTTTAAATTACACCGAGCTACGTTAGCAGTCGCAAAATTCCACACCAAATATATAAATAAATGATATATTTAAGTCACTGAAAATATTTTTACTACCGCTTTTACTCGTTTTCGAAAGCATAGACCGACAGACGATCAACCTCTTGTTGGATTTGGCTCAGCATTTGATAAGTGACTACACTATAGATGTTAAATCTGTGTACCGATTTTAATTTATTTTGTTCTCATCGTTTTGTAATTATTGCGTTAACTTTTATTTGGACAGACAGGCAAATAAACTTCCTGCGAACGAATGTTCCTCAAAATTTGATAAAAATCTACAAATTTGATCTGAATACTGCATACAAAATTTCATTCATTTAGATCAAAGCGTTTATAAATTACCTTTTTCACAGACGGATAGACATTTTTCAGAAATGCGTTTTTCGAATTCAGGGAAGTCTAAATCGTGGAGATTCATCCAAATCTCGAGCTCGTATTTTTAAACGATTACTATACTTTCTATATGAGAAAGTAGAAAACTATTAAATATATAAATTTTCTCGATTGTCCTCAGAACAATTTCCTTGAAAATAAAACAATTTATTACTAAGGAATTCAGTCTTTTCTTCTCATATTTTATGCAGAATTTTCAACGAATGAAAACTATTGAAAGACTTATTCTACGTTCAACTTAACCATGTCTTTACTTAATTAACAGAATTTCATACGTATTTTACCTATATCACAAAGGTTAGAACTTTATTTTAAAGAAAAGGAAATTCAACTTCTTACTTAAACAAATCATCATTAAAATTATTACTTAAACTGTTGAAAACGTGAATAATAATTAACTGAACTAATCAAAAACATCCTTTGTTAAAGAAACAATACTTGCGCAAAATCTGGCCCTAATAAATACTACATTCTCTAACATATTCTAAACTCTACATCATCAGAATTCTTATTTACTAAAGAATAGGGTTTACCTTTAAAGAAACTATTTCCTTTAAGCAATTACTGAATTGATTGTTCTGAAGGAACTTTTAAAATGAATGTTGAAATTGTTGGAAAGCTAAATTATGATGAGATGTCTCATACATAGCCTATGCCAAAAACAAAAATATACATTGTGGTTGTTAAATAACATTTTGGAGGCATCTGCAACTAAAATTAACGAAGAGAATGAAAACAAACTTCATATTCATTCATTCATTCTTCATAAAAATGTTGTCGATGAATTATATTAAACTCAACGGTAGATCAGCACAATGAAAATGCAACTATAATCTTGATTAATAAAAGAATTGTTTTTGAAGAATGTCTATCATTCTATATGTATTTTTTTTCACTTGAATTTTAATGAAATATCACATACTTTATTTTCAGCACGTTTCCCAGACAGCACATCCTCTTTTAAAATATTATACAATATTGTGCGATATTATATCATTTCATACTCCTTAATATCTTACAATATTGCTAACATTGTTTAATATTATACAATATATGTGCACTACTAGGGTTATTGTAATTATTTATTTCAATGATTTTGTGACGATAATGACATCTCTCCTAGAAGTGACTTTTGGTGCCCTTTTTAGTAGTGATTTTTTTTTTATCACTTGAGAATATGCTGCCGCTTTGGAGATGATATTTGTACCCCAATCCCCAACTAAAAAAATGAACTGATAAATATAAAAGCCTTGGGTTTTTAAAGATTACTGACTATGGAAATTGACTTTAAAACTTGGATTGTAGAAGGCATAGAAGTCTGAACTACCACCAGATTTAACTCTAATTATATTATAAAAGAATTCAGCAAAAAAGGATTATAGAAGGAAATTTGATCTATTTTTCAAAATATTTCGGATGTTCACTTTATCAATACCTTTAATGGGAACAATTATGGTTTAAAAATCCTGTTTTCGATGACCAAAATTTATATAGCAAATGAGAAGAATTTTGGAATGATAACTTGAAATTTGCAATAGCAGATTCTTAATTTTTTTTTTTTTTTTTTTTGCTGGAAATTTTTGTTTCGAAATTTATATCTACATGCCTTTGATAGACTGCATATCGAATTTGGTTTCATTAGGTTCATTAGTTTTAGATGCAGATGACAACATGACAACAAACAGCAAAAGTTACTGTAAGCCATCCTATATTGTTGATTTCTCAAATGTTCTCTGATGTCATACAACATGAAATCTCATATTTACAGAAGAAAACAGTTCCGTTCAAAAGAATCAGTTTTATTTACTTAAACAATTACCGAAAAGACCATTCTTAAGAAAGTGTAAAAATTAGTGCCGAAATTACCAAACGATGAACCGCCGAGCACTTTAAAGCTTCACCAAAATAGATCAAGAGCAAAACTTCCCGAGCGGCACATTTAAAAGGGTTGAAATTCTCCCAGAAAAACAATAAGACCGAAACCCCTCCCGTAAAGTAATTGAAGTCGCCGGCCATTTAGAGGAGGGGGTCTTCCTGACAGATGGAATCGGTTTCTGCAAAGGATGGTTCTGACAGCAACCGCCGACAGGGGCCTGGCAAAGGACCAAAAGAGGAGGCATTGCCATTAAGTAAAGGTCTCTTTCAGTGGAGACACCTGAATTGGGGATAAAACCTCAGATGCCTAGCGGCGGACATTAGTCGAGGAAGGTGGTTTTTATTTCATTTTTTTTTCCCCTTGTCTATGCTTTTGTAGAAAATTTTACGTGGGCGGAAGCGGTCTTCAACAAAGCAAGTGAAGTCGCTTCATAACGGAAGTTTGGTTTGACTCGTTTCTTGAAAGGGGTGAATACACATTTTCCTTTTGTCATTCCGATTTTAAAATATAAAACGCTTCTTCCCCCCCTTTTTTTAAAGCTCTTTGCCTTTCTAAGTAAATATTAGACGTTTTAAAGAATCCAAACTTAGTATTTATTTCTGTAAGATGTAAAAGGTTTGTTTTGTTTGGAATTGTTTCATATAGTTGATTGTATTTTAAGGTATAGTCCTTTACTTAAATATTTGTTAAGAAGGAAAATTTGGATAAATGCTTTAAACGTGACGCCATGAGGAATTAAGTATATTCTAATTGTTTTACAAAGCATTACATATATTTTAATCTTAAGAGTAAATATTAGATCACTTAAAAATTTCCTAAATACAAAGAATAAATGCAATTACTGATATATATGTGGTGGAGGATAATTGTGTTACGGTCGCCCACTGCTCAATTGTATAAGATCTATTACTTTCTCATATATGTAGTATATAGAAATTACACTATGCGTCATATTATATCGTCAAAACTTCGAACTCGAGACTTAGACGAATCTCCACGTTTGAGACTTCCTTGATGCCGAAAAACACATTTTTGGAAAATGTCTGTCTGTCTGTGACAAAAATAATTCAAAAATCGCTTTGAGCTAGAGATTCGGCATACGTTCTTTACACCTAATTTGCATATTTCAATCAAATTATGAGTAAAATCGGTTCAGATTAAATTCGTCTGTCAGACTGTTCGTATATAAGTTAACATTATAAATATGAAATGAAACGAGCTAGATAAATAAAATTATGTAGACAGATTTAACATCTATAGTGTAGACACTTAAATTTTGGGCTAAACCTAGCAAGACATTGACCGTCTATCAGTCCTTCACTTTTAGAAACATGTAAGAGCTGCAACTCAAAATCACAATGACTTAAATATATAAAATTTAGTATGGGAGTTTTTGAATCAAAGTGCAGTTTAGTGTCATATCTTTGTGTCAGTCGGTTGAGAAAAACCTTTCTAAAGCACAAATTCAATTTTCAGATACTATTAACGGCGCATCAGGGATTAATCACCAAAATATTCGCTAAAGATGAGCCGATAGATGCAGTAAAAATTCTAAATTCAGGTCAAGCGTTAATATTCCGTAACAATTGTACTCCAATACCATGCAGGGCGTTCTCTGGCACAACAAGTTTATTAGAGGGTATATGTGAGAAAATTCCAATCCCATCCTTTAAGGCAGCAACATACGGCTTCTTATAAGATATTTTCTAAATTCTCAACTAACTAACTAAAGCGATTATAACTAAAACTAATTAATTATTAACTAAAACTAATTAACTTAAGTGATTATAACAATTTAGGTAAAGTTGAAAATCTCATAATTTTGAAACGCATGTAATCTGTAAACTCGGGAATTTTAATGTTTTAAATATTTTAAACAAGCATCCTGCTGATATATTTGGGTTATTATTTGCATTCAATTGCAATTAAATCTCTTACGCATAAGTTGTGTACAATTCCCTCAAAATGGGAGTTAAAGCATCGAAATACAAAGCATTAAAACCGCATTTTTTAATAATTTTATGATTGATCTATTTATTGTACAGTAAAACTTGTTTTTGTGCGGTCCTTTTTATGCAATTTATTTAATGCGGTATATGAATTTCAACGGCGTTGGCACCATTGTAATGCTTTCTATCAGAGTAAATGTACTCTTCAAGACGCTCTGTTTGTTTTAAACGGTCTTCCGACAACGCATATTTAATTATTTTCGCTCGGCGCGCTAACAACATACGCTTCGTATTCCCAGTTTTATCCACGATTCATGTGATTAAGGTTCATTTTATAGTGAGATTAATGGTAGATGAATTAATTACTTTTGTTTACATTTGTATATAGTTTTTATAATTTTTATTTTATTTTTAGACATAAGTACTCCCTTAAAATGAATAATTGTAGCCAAAAAAAAAAAAAAAGTGAAAAGAAAGACAACTCCATTAGCTTTAAAAATTCTAATATTAAAGAGACTAGCAATCCATCTCCGTTTTAGATAACGATGAATAGCAGTGAATTAAGTAATGTGCATTTTGAAAACTTCTCCGTGGAGAAATGAAATGTTTTTAAAATGCTTCCAGGCGTAATTTATTTTGTTGGATGCACTTTCTCATGTATTTCTTAAATAATTGACGTATTTTCTAAGTGCGACTTTTTTTATGCGGTCCTGTCCGCCTCAAAAATATTTTCTGTAGTATATCGTACAAAATTGTTTATTATATGTAAATATTTATGAAATTTTCGAATATTTTTTGTGCGGTTTCTTTTATGCGGTACCTATCTACCACATAAAAACAAGTTTTACTGTATATAGGAAGCTTCGTAGTGAAGGCAAGTTCCCTGACATTACGATGCCTTTAAATTAGTTTCCAAATATGAAAGAAACTTGA
>JAPMOR010118157.1:950-18102 GCA_026543865.1 Argiope aurantia
TGTAACTTGATTCAATAAATGCTCTAATAAATAACGAATGTTTGATTTTACATAAAGCTTCTGCTGTGGAAATCACGATTAACAAAATGTTCTTGAAACACTAATATTTTAAATAAAAAGAGTTAATTTCCAATCCACTAAATCAATCACTTAAACTGACTAATTTATGAAAATTTGAATATCACTATTCAATAAAAAAAGAATAATTTTAGATTTTCCATCAATCGTTTCAAAGAAAATATGCCAATCAGCGCGCAGGTTTCTCAAGATTAATTGACCTAAGATTATGAAAATGTTGAGTTTTTCTAAATTTTTAACATTCAAAACTTTATAAATAAGTCTTAGTATATCGTGGAAAATAGAAACATTCATTCATTTATTTAAAATTTGGTGTGCCCAGAATATTTCTCAGAATATGATACCTTACTGCATTAAATTTAGACTTCATAATTTTTTTAATATATTTATAGGCCAGAACAAAATATTATTATTGATTTCATTTCAATCCTTTTGAAAGCAAAACTAAAAACTGAATTTTATGCAGAATCTGAGAAATTTTTGTTGAATTATTCTTTGAGATATTACATAAATTATGAAAAATATTTTGTAGTTCACATAAGACTTAAATACCGAGCGATTCTGTTTGCAATACTCATATTCAATAATAATAATAATAAATAAATAACAATAAAGATGATAAATAAAATAAAACGCTTGGTTTTATTAAAAAATATCTTTATATTAATTGCAATTTCATCATTTCCACTTTAAACTAAAGTTGAAGTTTTACCGGAAATGACAGCAAATTAGTAAAATATATATAGTAAATTGAACGAAACGATCTAAATAACAGTATAAATTTGGTATGATTATCAAAATTTGAATATTAAAAATGTTTTGTTTGAGAATCTATTAAGAGACCAGTTACTTAAAATATTTAATTGAAAATTGTAGGAGCGGTAATACTGGCGAACCGGCTGGTCGCCAAAGGCAACTAGTATATAATATGTTTGTATATATTTTCCCTTTTTATTTCTCTGTACTTCAAGCCTTTTACTATTTTGGTTTTGACCTCTAAACTTTAGATTATTATTTCCTCACAATACGCAGATAAAATCGGTTTCTTTCAAAATTTTTATACCTATTAATCTTCTGGTTTTTATTCTTTTGATTTATTTTCCATAAAATAACCATTGAAAATACCTTCATTTTTTAATATTTGGCAGTAGAAGACGGATATTTACTCTTATAAGCATACTGCCATTAGCCGGAATCGAAAACAGGCGCCCTGATTTAACTTTCCCGAACCGTTATATAAAAATCGAAAACGTTTTTAAAGTTTACGTCCATATTTTAAGCAATTCCCTAAATCTTGTCTTAAAGGAAACAGTCATCTAATATTCTTAAATTCTAAGAATAAATATTATGATTCGTAAATAATATATGCTCTGAATTTTCTACTAAGTATTCTAGCTCATATTTATAATTTTTTTTAATTCTAAGAATAAATATTTTAATTCTGATCTTCGTAATAGATCTTTTTAATTTCTTACGTTTAATTATTTTTATGAAATATGTGGATATCAAAACAAATATATTAAAATAGTAAACTTTCTGATAGAAATACTCTGAATGAACTGAAATCTTAATTGTATTTATAAAACATTTAAACTTTTAATGAATATCTAGAATTTATTGGATAAAATTTAAGTTTTTTTTTTAAAGCTGAAGTTGAGGTAAACGTATTTATTTTCTATTTTATAAAAATCGTTTTATTTTTGTAATTTGCTTTTTTTTTGCTTTTAGTATATATTATAACTCATGATTATTAAAAAACACTATGGATTCTAAAAATTAAAGATTCTTAAATTAAATTCCAGATGGCGCCAACTGTGTAAAACCCATTTTCAGCAAAATTAATATATTAAATGAAAATTTAGATAATTAAAAGGTATAAATTGATTCAAATATTCTATAGTAATCGAAAGCCTATAAGTACCTAAAATTTCAGAATGCTAGTAAACAAGAATATGAATTACGTTATCCATCCTGATATGCAAATTTCCTCCTCTGTAGGTGACAGCAGTGCCAGTTTTTCTGGTATCGGTAACTTTTAGTACTATTTTTTTTTCCTTTTTTTTTCGGAAATCTTTTTTCCAAACTTTCAGCATTCTGTATATGAAATCTGGTTTCATCTCCCTCATTTGTTTTAGCTGTAGAAGCCACCAAACAGAGAAAGTTATTTTATGGCCACCTTATATATCCAATGAATACTTATGCAACTTATGAATGAAAAGATGTACGCTATCCAGGTCAATAGATTTTTCTCATTTCACGGTATATGTCATCATATATGACTTATAGAACCTAGGTGATAAATTGGGAGACTTACTTTCTTTCTTAAAATTAACATCGTCTGTGCAGTTTATTCTGCCTAATTGGAGTGATTTTTATTTCCCATTTTTTTACGAATAGTCCATATACAGTATTGTCTCTTACACGCATACAGATTTATATTTTCCATTTTTTATTTTTTTTACGATTATCAGGCAGCTTAATCTAAAAGACTGGATTTTTTTTTATATTCCAAATTTCGTTTATCTAAGTCGTAGTTTCTTTGCTGTATTCCGTTTAAAAGCATGCAAAATAATAGATCGACAAACGATCAATCCCTCGAAATATTTGGTTCAAAATCTATATTTTAGATATTAAACCTCTGCACCAAATTTTATCCATCCAGGTACGTAAGTTATATGTAAGTTTTGCTGCATTAATTAACACACGCATCGAAAAAAGAGACACTCCTTAAAAGGAATGGAATCCATTCAAAATGTGACAAAAACTACAAATTTGATTTGAAGACAATGTACCAAATTTCATCCATTCTCTTCAATACGTTCTTGAGTTATGATGCTGACATAGTGATAGATGTGTTTTTAAAATGTAATTTTCAGATTCAAAGAGGTTTGAAACAAACAAAAAAAAATGTAGAAATTGATTTTTTTATGATTACAATTTTTTCTCTTCGTCTACGAGAAAGTATAAAATATTGAATTGTAGTTAAAATAAATTTCATGTTGTTAATAAATTAACCTCTATTAGAATTAAAATTCTTACAATGTCCTTTCTCTTCTTCTCTGTAGCCCAAAATCCGGAAGATGATGAAGACAGAGACATCTATGGCGATGTTGAACCCATTAACAATGCAGATGAAAACATCTTCCGCCTCGATTTTTTTCGATTTACCACCAGAAAACGATACATATGGGATGACTGGACGGTAACCACAGCTGATCCAGGAGATTTCGACGATTATGAACCAAGCGATCATACTTCACATCAGATACTTCTTGTTGTCGGCCTCATATTCGGGACATTAGGATTCACTGTTGCCTTTACGTACATCATAAAAAGGTTAAAGGAGAGTGACTGCTGTTCTGCTGAATCTTATTCCCATCAGTCAGATATATTCACAACAGTGCATCAACCGCCTGGTAGACGAGCAAACCTGCTCGAGCAAGTGCACAGACCACCACGTGATTTATTTAATGAACTGGACAGAAATCTTGATGCAGTTAATTTTACAGGCACAACTGTCTCTTTTGTCAACTCCACTTATGCAAGTTCTTCACAGGGGAGAACCGAGACCGCCAATGCGGTACTAGAGAAACCACCTGATTATGCCACCGTTACACTGAACGATCTCGTCGATCCAACCCAGCCAGCTTTTCCGGCTGTCAAGAAAGACACTGAAACACCCCCTCCAGAATATAGCAAAGGAAATCCATTATTTAAATGAAAGAAGTACTTTGAAAATATTCCTTTTTGGTTTATATTGTGTTTGTTTTCAATTGATATTCCATGAGTGAAGTATCATTGAAAGATATGTGCTTGCGAATATATTTGTTTTCATAAAGTAATGTAAACTCACTAAAAGTTAACTGTTAACATTTTTACTTCTTTTTTTAAAAATGAAATCATTAGAACATATACAACTTTCTCAAACTTCAATAAAACTGTTGAAGAAGATTCCTCACTTCATATTTCTTGCTCCATGCTATGATATTTAATTTGGAATAGTGAGTTGGTTTGACGGGGCGCCTAGCCCCGGCAGGGGCTTATCCCATGTAATGGTTGCAGATTGCTTGGCAGTCATTATGTTGTCGTTGTCGTATCCGATGGGCGCTGAGTTTGAACTGAGCCTTGGTGAAGTGGCTTATATAGCACTGACAGGATGCAAGAGGAGGTGAGATGGAGAATGTCAGGATTCATATCTGATTGGCTGTACAGGTATGTGGGGCGAGGAGGTATGACACCATTGGACTTAGTTAAAATTTTTGGTTAATAAATAAATGGTATTTCATTCTGGAAAAGAGCACGATATTAATATAATGTACCTTGGATCAGTTATTAGTGGTACAAAATTTGCTTGTTATCGATGATACAGTTAGGCGATAGTTTATAATTCTAACACAGATTATATCTGAATTTGTAAACAGATCGTTAAATAGTGCCATAATAGAAATATTGCTTCAGATAGTTAAATTATGTGCCATAAGATGGCAGCACAAAACAAGATGGAACTTAATGATCCAAGGCACATTATGTTCAAGGTATTTTCTACTGAAGAATTATTATTGTGCTGAACCGGATTTCTCTACAATGTTAAATGCTTCATTTTAAAAAACTTCTTACATTTATTGTTATATTGCCATTCATATTTCCATCCATCCAATTCATTAATAAATTATAGTACATCTTGTTTTGTAGCAATTCTTATATCTATATGAGGAAGAACCTCAACATTCTGAGCCATAATGAGAAAACAACAACGAGGGTTATAAACCCTCACCCTCTAATAACATCTATATCACAGTAATTCTAATGCGCGTTAATCTTTAAATGTAATTAAATATGTATCATGACCACATGCACAGTGTCAAATTAATGGAATAGGAGTTTCAGCCTCGAGGCCTCTAGTCCAGAGGCAAGACATTATCTCTAGGCTAGCCCGGTTTGTATAAACAGTAAAAAAGATGGAAATGATATACTAAAAATATAAAAAATAAATATAAATATTTCTTAAATACCTTTTTTTCCAAAGAACCAAACAAAACAGAAGTATTTATTTGAAAATTTGCTGAATTGTATCATTTCCTAAATTGGAATGATAAAGTAATCTCGATTCTATTAAAAACCAGCCGCCTTTAGCGATTAGTTGGTGCGTCAGAAATTTTCATTGCATTTAATTTCAATTAATTCTCTTATAAATGAGAATTCATTATTCCCTCAAAATAAACATTTTCTTGTATCAAATTGTGATAGATATTAAACTTGCTCTGCTTTAATATCTATCACAATTACACTTGCTTTGTTTATTGTGTAAGTGAGTCTTTCTAATGGAATCGGATCCAGAATGGAATCGGATGGTTATACCCTAGTGTTATTTAAAGTCTAAATAATCCATTTTACATCGCACATGCTCTTTTGTAGTAAAGCAATTGCATTTGATTATTCTTTGCCTAATCTGAGCAGATAATTTGCAAAATTTCTTTCTCCAATTTCAAAGATGGGAAAAGAAAATTTTAAGTAGATGAATTAATGTAAAAATGAAAGTTCCTTGCTGGGAAAAAATATCTTTTTAAAAATTACCACCATTCAAGGAAAGTTTGTACAACTACATTAGAATCAGTAAAAAGATATATATTTTTTAAATTTTTTTAGAATGGAGTGAATATTAATTATTGCGCATTAATATTTTTGGACGCTATCATGGAAAAACGCAAACATTTCTTATAACTTTTAATAATTTTAAAAAAAGTCACCCCGAGATGCAAATTCCACCTTCTGTTAGAATATATGTGACAGATGTGTTAGTTTTAGGACAAACTGTCCATCCTGTCGAGCATCAACTTACATATACACATAAACATTTGCCTTTAGTATTAGTAGAGATATGAAGAGAAAGATTAGTAAATTATATTGATATGATGAAAATATGGTTTATGGAATGATTTTTAGGAGAAAATTCTGTTCGGTTGCAGTTAGAGAACAAGCATTTATACACAATTAAAGATTTTCCAAAAACTAATAACCTTCACCTCGTTTGGAAGTAGCCATATATTAATATAATCCCAATAATTTTAGTGAAATAGTTTAAATATAATATTAGATGAAATTTTTTGACCACAATATTTTTCAAAACTTAGCCAGATTGCGACATAAAAAGTTGTCTGAATTGAAAGTATAGGAATGTTATTTCGAACTATAAGGAAGAGAATATAAAGCAAATAATAAGTATTAGCTCTCTTAAATTGGAATTGGAACAAATCAGAATACAACTATTCAACGAAGAAATATTAATAAACTTCAAATTTTGGTTCAAAAAGGGAGAAAACAAAGTCTATCTGGATTTGTATTATGTGCAAGAAAGCAAAGCAAGAAGATGCACTTATCAGATAAGAAATTGCTCTTATAGAAACAAAAAGATAATAAATACATTGTGTACTTCGGTTCATACATTGTGTGTTTACCCGAATTTTAAAATTAAAAAAATTATTTCTTTGTAATTATGTTTAAAGAAATTGATGTTCTAATTTAGAAAATTAGATTTTTGAATTAGTGTTATTATTCAATTAAGAAAACAGCATTTTTTATTTAATTATCAGTATTTTATATTACTTTTATTATCTCAGAATGTATTTCTTTAAAAGTTTATTGTATAATTTTGAAAGTAAAGAAATTGTGACAAACTTCTAATAATTTTTTTATTAAGATTAAATCTCTATCATTGCAAATTAGAAAAATGACAATACAATAACATCTGATTAGATAATTCTCCTCTATATGAATAAATAAAGAAAAAAAATATTCCAGGCAAATGAAAAATCTGAACTGAATAATAATAAAAACTTTGCTCAACACATAAAATACAAAAATAGATGAAAAAAAAAACATCAAACAAATGCATAAACTATAGAAAAAATGCACGGAATTCAACTCTACAGATAGAGCAGGGATAGTCAGACTTTTCCAGGGTATGAGCTACTTCTAATTTTTTTAAGGTGTTGCAGTCCACCAAGTGGCGTAAGTCTACACTATTTATTAATAACAAATATTAATAATAAATACGGAATATGTACTAACTTACATAACTTCAAACATAATAATAATAGTCACAAATACAATAATATCAAACGATGCATTTAATATCAAATAATTCAAAATACATTAAAAAATAAATAATTTTCATCTAAAGTAAGCTCTTGTAGTTATAGATAGTAGAAAACTTACATACTCTCCGCCAATCTTGAATACCTCGGTACATATTTACTACCTGCTAATCTTGGACTGGATTCTAAGTGGTCGTCTGTGGAAGGGAACGATATGTTGTCTTAATTTTATTCATTGTTGAAAATGCAGATTCTCACAGGTAGTTAGAGCCAAAGAACAATGTTAAATGATATGCAACTTTTTTTAAATGAGGATACTTTACTTCCTCCATTTGAGTCCAAAAGTTATTCTTAGGTTCTGAACTACGTGCTTTTAAAATAATGTCATTTTGAAGGGAAAAAACTTCATTTTCCTTAAGAGAGAACGTTCCATAAATATACTTCTTTTAGTATGCACCTCTTAGGTGGTCTTGTCTTGGTGGTCCACCGGTCGTTCGCTATCGACTTTGCCCACCCCTGACCTAGAGAATGTAAATAGTGTTGTAAGTAACACAGATAAGAAGTAGAAAACGTTGGATTTCTAACCAAAAATATAAATCTTGCACATTTCTAATACGAAAGTAAACAATGCGCAGTGTTTAAATTTGCATTTTCCTCACTGAAGCATTCAGTCCAATGCAAATCGAAGCAAATATAAAATAAGAGAGGAAAATAAAAAGAACATTACTCACCATATGAAACGTAAATTTAAAAAAATAGAACACAACTTTTCATGCGATGACGTTTTTAGGGAGAATATTTTCGTGAATTGATTTAAAATCCGTGATGCACACACACAAAAAAGGCTCTCAATAAATACTTTTATTTACCAAACAATTTTTAAACACATTAAAAATTTTAAAAAATTAGCATTTCAGCGACACTAGCTTTGTTTTGGTACGGATTTTTTTTTCTTTTAGTATAATAAAAGGAATTTAAAAAATTAATTTTAAACAGAATTTGGAACAATGTACTTTTTATTTCTGTAAGGAAATTCTATTCAATTTAAATATTTCGTCAATTCTTTCATTCGCGTGTTTTCACTTCATGATGCTAATATAATAATAAATAAATAGAAATTTGCATTATTTTGGATGTGAGTTCAAGAAGTAAGCTCTTATCTTTATTTATATAATAATGTCTTTGGGAAGTTTTCTTTCTGTAAATTTACATGTAAGAGTCGTTCCGCACAGTATTTAATAGCCTAAAACTTTATAATGTTTTCATATTTTGAACAAGACGTTTGAATTGTCTTTATTTATTTATTGGCCATAAATGCATAAATCTCATTAAAATATTTTTAAACTTCCAAATGTTGCTGGTTGCATTAAAACATAAGAAATTTAATTAAAAAACAACTTTTAAGAACACAATTCCGCTTTCGGAATAAAAAGTATAGATTCATTTAAAAATATTTTTTAGTTTTGAATCTTTAATTTATATTTCAATATTAAATATATTATAGAATTATAAAACTATCCATTACCAGAAGGGCCACCGATTAGGATATCAAAATGTAGTTAATTTAATTTATTAAAAGATTGTTAATTTCAGAAAGTAATAAAATTGTGTATCGTCACTGAATGCACTGCAGAAAAATTTAGATCTCAATCATGTAAAAAAAAGAAGTAATAAATCGATTTCAAAATCTATCTTTACAAATATGAAACAAATGATATTAACTGATTGTACAATAGGACAAGTATTTCGCATATTATCTAGTGAAGATATTGCACAAGATAGCTGTTTTCGGTGACCAGTTCTTGGCTCACAACTTTGATGAACTATATTTTATGATAATAAAGAAAGCGTTGTTTAAATTATATTTTCCCAATAAATGTTGAGCATTTTGATTGGTTTGCATGTTTACGAAGAGGTGAAATCAGTGGTAAAATTGATCAAGTTGTTAAGACTAGGGAGAGACCCCAGTCAAAGCCTTGTCTTGTGATGTCTCTGAAAAATGTCTCTCGATGTTTCTGAGTATGGTGAGAAGAAGACGACCGTTGATGACGTATCTAAGGTTCATAACTTTCCACATTAAAAAAATTGCTGTAAAAAAATCGGTACATAGTTCAAGCTGAGTAATTCTGTCAAGGGTTTTTCCCCCTTATAGAGTATGAAATTTGAAATAGTTTTTTTTTCAGGTTTCTCTCGAAAATGGAGCTGGTAGATGACCGGCAACCATAAGAGGTGATAAGTGTTCATCGTTCATTAGGTGCATTTTGAAAGAAGTCCAACATACTGGATAGCGGAAGATCATGCTTTATTCTACGAATATTCAGGGAAATACAGACCAGAAGTAACAAAAATACCATCCAAATGTATTTCAAGAACAGCACTTATGGACACTAACATCAAAATAAAGCAACAGATAGCCAAATATAGAAAGCCAATTACGCTGTACATAAAAAAAAGCCAAATTATGCTGCTCTAATTGGCGAAAAATACCGCCAATATGTGTAATGTAAACAACTAAAGAGCTGCCTTTTTACGCTGAACACAACAAAAACAAAATTAACTGAGTTACTTCGTCCTCTCTCATTTATGTAAGTTTTCTGACAAAACGTGACTTTAAAAGAGGCTCCATTTTCGTCTCCAAATTTATCAACAAATAATTATAAATGCTAGGGGTTACTGAATGATTCATTCAGCATCCATTGAGGATCTCTCTTTCTAATCAGGAGAGTAATATAGCAACGATATTACAATTTCATAACAATGTGAAAAAAAAAAACCTGGTGAAATAGAACAAATGTTTGAGGCTGGAAGACTAATCTAATGGGGTGTTGGGGGTATGGGGTATGTATTAAATATATGGAATATATAAATGGATAAAAAATAATGAATGGGAAATAATAAGGAATGGGAATTAAATGCTTTTCATCCTGATGATATCTGTGGTCTATTATAATTGATGGATGAAACTATTATTATAGAAAATTTGATGAATGAATGATTGTCTATCAATGATAATGATTAAAAGACCAGCACGAAGATCTAATTGCATTCATAATAACTGTTATATGAGATTTCCCCGGGTTACATGAGTGACATATATGTGATAATACCGATGATGTGACGTATGTTCAGAGCTACTTGCAAAACACAGAATTATATAAATCAAAATTTAATGCACCGTTTAGACCACCATTGTTTAATGTATGGCCCACCATCGAATTTATAGATTTATAACACCAAATTTTGGACGCAATCCAGTCTTTCTGTCAGTCAGTCAGTCTGTGTTCATTGGAATACAATAAGTTAAAAATACATAGAGCTATATGGATGAAATGGTGTATATAATTTCATCATCAGAAGTATTCATGAGTAATTAATTGTGAATCAAATTCTCCTGCAAAGATGACCATGTGTTTGTTCGTTTATTCATATGCATAAGAACGGAATAAGTCAACAAAGCAAATAAAAGGAAAATAAAATTTGATATACAATTTCGGAATCAAAATTGTTATTTGCATAAAAATTTTGATAAAATTTTTAATTTGACCTTTACTAAAATCGGTTGAAAATGAAGCTGCCAAAATTCATATTCAGTTTTTTAGATATAATGTGAAACACAAAACTCTATACAGGGTGATTCAAAACTAATCATTCAAATTTCATGGGAAGTTAGGTAATATCTCAGGAAATCGATTTCACATAGGAAAGTATGTCCGCAAACTTCATCTGCATGGACAAAATGGACAAGTAAAGTGAACACAAGGAAACAGTAAAGTTAAGTGGTAACGAAAGTGACCTTTACTACAAAAATTTAAAATTCATTCGTTACCAGTAGGTGCTCAAAATTTCGACCATTTACATGAACACGGGATTCACAGCTCCGTTGCAAGGACCACCGAACATTTTCAAAAACGCCTGGCATATCATGATCAATGTCTGCGGCATATCCGCCGAGATATGTGGTATCAACATGACGGAGCGTGGACCTGGAGCGTGATTACCTAAACCGAACATTCGGAGCTTAATGGATCGGCAGAGATGAACCGATCGCTTGGCCACCCAGGCCACGTGATTTATCGTCCATGGATTTCTTTTTGTGTTGGGCCATGAAAGACCATGTGTACAAGACCCTGTCAACGGTAATATGGATCTTGTTGGACGAATAGTGGCCTCCACAGGCATTGTCCGCGATATGCCAGGTGTTTTTGTAGATGTTCGGCGGTCAATACAACAGCGCTATGACTCCCGTGTTCGCATAAATGGTCGCAATTTTGAGCACCTACTGAAAACGTGTACTTTATTCTGTTGGAATAAAAGTCGCATTCGTTACCCCTTAACTGTACTGTTTCCTTGTGTTCACTTCACTTTTCCATTTTGTCCATGATGACGATTTCGGACAAACTTTTCTATGTGAAATCGGTTTCCCGACTTATTCTCTATCTCCCACGAAATTTAAACGATAAATTTTGAATCCCCCTGTATATTGAGTGCGTGTGAATGTGAAATCTATGGGGTAATTTGTGAAAATGATATGTGAATTTGAAATGTAAAAAAAATGAATGTGAAAATGTAAAAATGAATTTGAAAAGTTGGATGGGGGGAGGAGAACTTGGAATATTATTTTCTCTTTTGTACCCTTATCTCCAAATACCATTTATTTAAGTAAAATATAAATTTCCTGATTATTGAAATATTTAGATACAATTTTAAATGTTTATAGCTGTTGGCAATGCTTTGAAATCATGGTACTCCTACACTTACAAAATTATTGCCATTTATGGCACTCTATGTACAATAAAAATCCACATGAGTCGCATAGCTGAGATAAAATTATAAAATCCAATCAAATCAGACACATTATCGTTTGAATTTTTTGTGATGTCAACATATTCATCTATACACGGCAAGAACACACGCGGTTGACGTAAGAGTTTAGATAAAGAGGGGGAAAAAATGATAAAAAACCTCGATGCGTTATCAGCAATCGATGAAAACGAAAAAGAAAAAAAGCTAGCTTAACTTGTTATTTATGTACGTTGTAGAGTACAAGTTTATGTTTATTTAATAGACTCCACAATGTTTTGTTCTGTAAATTCTCGAAAGATTACGAACTGCGTTCTTCTAAGTTGTCTGAGTTTCGATTTCGTATTTTCAGCTGCAACTGAAACAGGTAAGACTATTTCTGCTTCGTCTTTTAATAAATTCTAAAAATCTGAGATATTAACATCCTTATGCATCACTAAAAATAATAAATGAGAATAACTGTGTGTTAACCTTCTATAGAATAGACCTTTAAATCTAGAGTTGAAGAATGTGGTATATAAATATTTTGGAGAGTGAGAGTATGCACCTTGAGGAAAGGGGGGGGGGTAGAATTTTAATTGATAAATTTTGAAATTTTTTTGCTACAACAATCAAATTATTACAAAAAAAATGTATTTACATTGTTTTAAAATTAGTATATATATATATATATATATATATATATATATATATATATATTGATGGTAATTTAGACGCCCTAGATTTCTTTGTTAATTTTTAAACGTATTTTTAAGTTTATTTCAAACAATATATTTCATTGTTATAATGAAACTGAATCATTTGTTTTTGCATCAGATTTTTTTTTTCATCCTGGATTATTCTTTCATGATTGATGTCGAAGATGTGAAATTACGGTTTATTTTTCAACTATTAAATACATTTCTGTCCAAGTAATAACTTTAATATAACTCTTAGAATTATATTTTACTTACAATTAAAACTTAATTTCAGAAGCAGGGATTGACGAAAACTTTTTAAAATTGTTTCATTTTTAAGCACTTCTGCCTTTTCCTGCAATGCAATTAAATGTACTATAAATAAACGTTATCGCTCTTACAATAAAAAATTATTTATTATTGCAGTACAGTATTTTTTTGTTGATTGAAAAAATTTTTTATCCAACAATCTTTTGAAATAATTTATAAATTATGAAATATATTCTATAGCATAAAACTTTAATTCTGCTATTGTTTCCGCTGTACCCTGATATTTTTACTAAGGCATATTTAATTTTAGCGAAAAATCTATAATATTGGTTGAAATTTAATAATTTCGGTCTCGAAGTTAAAATACCGATATCAATCAAAGAGGCAAAAAGTTAAAAAATTTCATTTTACAAATGATACTTCTCAAATAGTATTTATTACATTTTTTTTTCTATCATAACTGGGAGTTTTAAAAATAATTCGTTAAAGAAGCCTTTAATAGCAAATTACATAAAATTTTTAATTAAAATTTTAACAAGTCGCTAAAGGCGGCAAGTGAGTAATAGGAATATTTTAAAAGAAATTATTGATTATGAAATCTTTGAAATTAATTGTTTTTTAATTATAATGGAATTTTGTGATTATTCATATTTGGGTTTTTGATTCAGTAAGATAAGATTAATTTTGCATATAAAACATAATTTTTTTATACAGTGGAACAAGACTTGTTTGAATGTTTTGAATTCGAATTCATCTGTAACTTAAATTTCTTTTTTTAATTACATTTCTTTAAAATATTGCCTGTAATCTGAATTTATTTTGACTTGTTCAAAGTCAAGATCCAAAATTGTACAAATCTGTTAGTTTTCCTGATTTGGCTACATCAGCTCAACGCCATATCTTATTTGAATGTTTTTATTCCGAATTCGATAGTAATTCGAATTTTTTTCGCTCGATACGTCAGTTTCTTAACAACATCATCTTAAACTACTGTCTATCACTCGAATTTATTTGGGCTATTTCAAACTCAAATCTAAAATTTTTTAAAAATTGATTTTTTTTATTTGTTTACTTTTGTGAAATAAATTACATGCCTTGTGGGCCGTTATGAGAATCTCCATGGCCGTTATGGGAATTTTTGTAAAAGCTCTTCAAATATTTCTGAGCGAATTATTTCAAAATAATATTTAAGAAACAGCGCAAAAATTCTCAGATTTTAAAAAGTCATACTATTCCGAAGGTAATTTAACTCATTTTGAAGATTTATTTTTTAAATATTGTGTCGTGTGCAACAAGTTCAAACTGCCGTTCTGCCAAACTGCTTTATTAAATTTACTTTGTTTATGGAAATTATTTTTAATTATAGTTATTATCAAATTATTTCTCAAAATTTCTTATTGTTTATTTATTATATCAAGTGAATTGTATTGCATCGCTTTCTTTGCTCAAGTTTTGATGCAATTTTTAAAATTTAAAAATCTTTTAGATGATTTTCGGATTAAATGGGATTTCTAAAAAAAAGGATAAATAATGAAGAATCACCTTTCCTATCTCTTTAAGAACGAAGACATTAAAACTGTTTATAAATAACCATAAAAGTCTGTTCTACAACGCCCTAAGGCATTTGGATTTAAAACTGAATGACAAAAATGTCATAACAGCTTTAGAAGGAACTATATTTGAGTTCTAAGAGCCATCAACGGTGACTGCACAACTCCTGCCGTTGGAGGCATTACCTGTCATCATTACAGGATAGCCCTCCTCACACCATTTCTATACCCATCAGGGAGGCAAGAACCAATCACCATGCCAAAAACTTCTCATACCCGTTTTAAGGCATCTTCGGGCTGCCTTGACCCTTCCCCAACCGATTTTGTACCCATCAGGGAGGCGAGAACCAATCACCTCGTCAAAAACTTCTCATCCCCATTTTTGAGGCATCCTGTTGCTTAGAGATTAATTTATAAAAATTGCAATTTTGGCCGATTTTTTTATATTTATTTTAAAAGTAAAACTGGATATGTCAATAAATATTGAGATAGCTTATCGAACAAAACAATAGCTCATGATGATGGCTGGATAAAGATGTATCTTCCCACAGATAACAAAAGATAATTTTCACAGCTTTATTTTGCACTTGTATATTCACTCACATGAATTCTGTAGCGTGTCTTTGACGCGCGTTGCGCATAGATGCAATTAATTTCTCCACTGGTAAATAAATATCCAAAAAGAATTCCATGACGGATCAAAAAGTTTGAAAAAAATTTTAAATACATTCGAACTTCTAGACTGAAATATAAAAGCGTTGTAAAGCTATAGAATTGATTTTATTATATCTGCAATATATCTTCTTAAGTAAGTTGTTTTGTTCACCCTCTCTGTTCGGTGAGATCAGTTACACTAGCTCACCTACCGGCAAGCTACGGAATTAGAATTCATGTTTCAAAAACTGTATAAGATACGGGGGGGAGAGGTCAATTAGGAAATTGTTTGATTTAGTACGAAAAGATACCTTGAGTATAATAATTCTAGAGACAAGATGTGTTGGAGCTATTTTCAACATTTTTAAGCCTAAAAAGTTTTAGAAATAAAATAGAATTAGCCGATACTTTTAATTTCGATGATCGAAGTGCTCTATGCCATCGGATCGACATTTATTATTCAAAAGATGACTTTTCTCTGTTTGTTGGGAATTTACATAAGTTGTAAAAATTTGGAATATGGTGTCCAAACAAATGCGCGTTTTAATCGTATATCGCCAGTTTTACCATGTCAGTCTTTTAGCTCGAACGTATTGAATTTAATCGAATTTGACCAATAATTTTTTAATTATGCTATATTTTCTAAAATACATTTCTGCTATACATTTTCTTCTCAGCTTTGAATTCAAAAAAATAAAATTCCAACTTCTACTAAATTACAACAAACTATAATTCAACGATATTTTTTTTTCAAGTTACAAGTAAATATTATGCTGTCATTTCTATTCTTTCGTAAAGCATAAATTGCATCTACATGTTTAAAAAAACAACGGTATTGAAATTTTGTGAATTTTACATTTTAAAGTAATTATTTTTATGTTTTCATTCAGAAGTATAAAATGATAAGATCAAACTTCATATTTTTCTTCTATCACGACGATTAGAAATGCAATAAAATAAATATGCAAAATATGATATATGATCTTGGATATATGAGACTGCATTTGCATACATGAGATTGCATTTCCAGTTCGGCTGCAAATTTGTTTTCAATTTGTTGGGAAAAAATCATGTCAAAAATAATCATTTAGTTTTCTGGTACTTATATATTAATCACCTCCCATCGTTTAATCTTCAAATATCATACGCTAGTATACTCTTTCATAAATGCTAGCTGCCTTTGGAGACCAGTTTGTTCGCCCTGACTATTATCCTTTCAAGCTGTTAAATGTTGCATTTGGAATATATTTTTTAAAAAATGATTTCGCCTTGTTATATAGAATGAAAAACAAAATTTCAATCAAATGAAATATATATTGTTACAAACCTGCAATTCGGCTTCCCAGCATAGTTTGTTCCACTATCAGAAAGACTGTTTTAAAGTCATCGGTAATGGACAGAGTCCGTGTATCACAGCTGAGGTCCCAGAGCTTGGCGACCATTTGGCGAATTGGCGACGAATTTTTTGACTTTGGCGCCAAAATAGATTATATACGAAACTTCGAGAATTTTAACGATCCGTCCAGTAGGAACCGAGATACGCCTCGAACGTTCCTGATTGGTTGAGAGGCTTCTAGCCCCGCCTCCCGAGACCTATAAAAAGAAGCAGCCGCAGTTGCCGAAGGGAGGTAGACGACAGGGGAGTTCGAGAGCAGCGAAGTCAGAGGTGTCGAGTCGACGAAGTCAGTAGGTGTCGAGAGTCGGAGGGTAGGCGAAGACAGAGTGGATGGAGTCAGTTGAAGAAGAGTAGTCGGAATCAACGGAGCGGAGTAGTCAGAAGCTACGGAGTCAAGCTAGTGCTGAACTGAGCTGTGCGCTACTGTCTGCAGTAGATTCTGGTTGCATGCTACACGTCTCAGCTGAAGATTGTCGTCTCTGTGCTGTATATAGCTGTCGCTTTTGTGCTGCCCTGTGTGTCTTCGTGTAAATAAGTGTCGTTGTTTCTTTTTCTACTGCCGCCTGCTGATTGAGCGTTCTCCACACCATATCACTTCCACTATCCAAACGAACCCCGGAAAAAAATTCGTAA
>JAPMOR010118157.1:18202-37924 GCA_026543865.1 Argiope aurantia
AAGCACGCGATTGAATCCAGAAGAGATTTTGAAACCTTTTTACATATAGGAAATGCCTGTAACAATAAGAAACTTATTATATTAGATGTGGATTGGAAATATTATTAAAATTAAGGTGGGAATACATGGATTGATGTAATTAAAATTGATATCATTAAAAAGATACTTTTTTCATCTTTAAATAATACGAAGATTGTTTTTGTAGGAGATATGAACATCGCTTTCCATTGGCAAGTCGTAATGATAAATCATTTGGCTATGATTAAGCTTATTTTTTGTCCGCAATTAAACTTTCTGTTTGAAGCCAATTTCTTGATTTCCGTTCATATCTTCTTTCCTATGTCTGAATATACTTTTTAGGGTCACAATGAACCCTGTACAGGAGATTTCTAATAATCTTTTGCAGCCCTCTTAATTATCTAAGCGAAGAGTTGAACTCAATGTAGCTGTGTTATTCGCATGATGGTATGCTTACATCTATTTTTTCCCTTTCGGCAATAAGTAATAAGAACGATTTCTGTGCTATTTAGGGTAGCATTATATATATAAGAGATTGCTCGCTTGTGTTTAATAATAATCCTGTACATTTATTTGAGTGCATACGTGAGAAGTGGAGACAGTTAATTATCATTATCACATGCATATCTTTTCATCACTCTAAGCCAATGTAATTTTTAATTATCGTATTCACAGAAGATATCAGACAGAATTCTAAAAATTTATTTTTCTTAGATTCGCCTGAGCCTTAGGTTGGAATTTTTTTTTCCATTTTATTATATCTTTTCTTTGCATACTTCGTATGCGAGAAATTAACAAGAGGAGAAAGTTCTTCATATATCGTACAATATTGTGGATATTGAATTGTATCGCAAAAATATTGAAAAACACCTTTGTGCTCCTAACTTACTTGAGCAGTTCAAGTATCTCTTGCATGTAACATAATACTATTAAAAACTTCGGTGGAAAAACAAGTTAATACCAGTCAACAATGATTTCAGTCCCTCTTTTTTTCTTTCTTTTTTTAATAAAAAAATCAACGTGGAAAAGGGAAGGAACAACGCCGTTTCTCTTCTTTGCAGCCTCAACAAATTTCACAGAACATTGAAATTTTAAAGCTTACCATCTTTAACTACAAGAAAACACAAATAAGTTGTTTATTTTTCTTCTATTATAATTCTTTTTTCTGATTATTTCTTTCTTTTTTTTTGCAAGTCCCACTAGAGGATCCTTCAGATATGGGGATGAGTATATTTCAATATAGTAGTTGGTTCTCACTTCCCGAAAGGATACATTAGGAAAGTAGGGCCAAGGTACCTCCACTTCTATAATGGGACATACTTCTTATGGAAAAGAATGCATAATTACGGTGAGAGTCATTAGGACTGAGCCTTATTTCCCACTTCTATGCTATAGCTATAATGGCCCTACAACTCCTTGAGTTGATGATTCTCAAATGATTATTTCTTCTGACAGAGCAAAGCTTTTAAACAATAGAGTTATCGAAATACATGCATGAAAGGCTAAAATAAATTTATGGCATTTCGTCTCTAATTTTAAGTTGGTGTGTAATTCCAGAAATGGAATTAATGTTACTTCTTTTTTTCCTGTTCTTTCTAGCCCAAAGACTGGGAGATGATGAAGATGGGGGCATCTTTGATGGAATTGAAAATGGAGACATCAACAGTGGAGATTCACGCATCCTCCACGATGATTATTTCCGCTTCACTACCAGAAGACGACACATATGGGACGACTATACTATCCCCACACCTGACCCAACAGATTACAAAGATGCCCGCTCGTTTACAGATTTTGGTTCCTTTATGTTGCAGGTAATCATCCCCATTGTGATACCAGGACTTGTGATTTTCTTCCTCTTCCTTCTCGTAAAAAGACTTATAGCGAAAAAATGTTGCCCCACTGAATCTAATTTGCATTCGTCAACGCCGTCAGATGGATTCACAGCAGTGCATCAGTCACCAAGAGAATGGAATCGAACTCCTGATGCAAGTTCTGCTGCACAGACTAGAAGAGACTTATTTAATGAACTTGGGCCTAATCGAAGTACAGTTTACAGTATTAGGGTGGACATCTCCGTCGCTAATTCAGCCTCTGCAAGTTCTTCCCAGGGCGGAAGAGAAGCTGGTGATGTCTTTACAGAGAAACCACCTGATTATTCGACGGTCACACTGAGTGATCGCATCAACCCAACAAAGCCAGCATTTCCTGTTGTCACAAAAGGCAATGAAACACCACCTCCAGAATATGGCAAAGAAAATCAATTCTTTAAGTGATTCAACATCCCTTTTCATTTAATGTTTCAACCCGACGCTTCCTCAACGGAAGTTCATAAGATATTTATTTGCACGTGAATATCAACGTTTCTCCCAATTAGGTCAGTTGTGACAGAGAAAACATTCCTTTAAATTTTTATAAATCAAATTGAGAAATATTGACCAATACATAACTACTATAATCTTCAACAGCATATATATTAGAAAAACAAAGGGGTAAAGGTCTCAGGTATCCAGAACTTAAAAGTTTGACTATAATTTATTGATGTTCTTGAACATAAATTACCAGACTAAATGTAATGAGCAGAAACAATTCACTTATTCTTTATCGGTTCAATCAAGTAAAAAGTGAAAATTGTGCTGGAAGTTCCAAGATTTTGTATAAAACCGGAGTATATTTGAGAAATTTAAAAATGTGTTCCTCTAACAATTTGTTTTTGTTCTTCTGTTCAGACTGACACCGATTGATGAAGATTTGGAGCATCGTCTAGGTCTCGATTCATGATCTGAAATTATTCTATAAAATATGTTTTAAAAATACAGGTGTATGGTACGAGTGGTAGGTTCTTCGTGAAGAAAATTGTTGCAGATATAACTGTAAGTTTGCTATATTTATAACCAGCTTACCGTATGTGATGGCCAAGTCCCAGTGAAGGATTAATCTTTTGCAGCTTATTTTTTATTAATTGGAAATTTTTATATCGTTTTAGTTTATTTTTTATGGCTTTATTTTATGTCATTGCGGTTTGTTTCTGGTAACAATCATCATGTCACATGCAATGTTGTGTGGGTTATATTAGTTGTTTATAAAATATTCTGTTATATTCTAAGTAACTGGTGTCTTAATAGATTCTCAAACAAAACAATTTTAATCTTCAAATTTTGATAGTCATACCAAACTTGTACTGTTGTTTAGATCGTTTCGTTCAATTTACAATATAAATTTTGCTAATTTGTTGTCATTTTCGGTAAAACTTCAACTTTAATTTGAAGTGAAAATGATGAAATTGCAATTAATATAAAGATATTTTTTAATAAAACCAAGCGTTTTATTTTACTTATCATCTTTATTGTTATTATTTATTATTATTATTATTGAATATGAGTATTGCAAACAGAATCGCTCGGTATATAAGTCTTATGTGAATTACAAAATATTTTTCATAATTTATGTAATATCTCAAAGAATAATTCAACAGAATTTTCTCTGATTCAACATAAAATTCAGTTTTTAGTTTTGCTTTCAAAAGGAATGAAATGAAATCAATAATAATATTTTGTTCCGGCCTATAAATATATTTCAAAAATTATGAAGTCTAAATTTAGTGCAGTAAAGTATTATATTCTGAGAAATATTCTGGACACACCAAATTTTAAATAAATGAGTGAATGTTTCTATTTTCTACGATCAACTAAGACTTATTTATGAAGTTTTGAATGTTAAAAATTTAGAAATACTCAATATTTTCATGATCTTAGGCCAATTAATCTTGAGAAACCTGCGCGCTGATTGGCGTATTTTCTTTGAAACGATCGATGGAAAATCTGAAATTATTCTTTTTTTAATTGAATAGTGACATTGAAATTTCCATAAATTAGTCAGTTTAAGTGATTGATTTTGTTGATTCGAAACTAACTCTATTTATTTAAAATATTAGTGTTTCTAGAACATTTTGTTAATCGTGATTTCCACAGCAGAAGCTTTATGTAAAATCAAAAATTCGTTATTTATTAGAGCATTTATTGAATCAAGTTGCATAAAATATAATCATTTTCCATTTAGATCATTTTAGCAGATCTGTGTCTTACTAAAGGTTTAGAAATTAGCTGTGTGGCCCTGATTTGAATGGATATCCTGTTCATATTAAACAAAACTTGCCTTAAAACAAAACTGATTTATTGGATTAATAATATAGAGAGTGTAAAAGATCATAAAATAATTTTTCTTGAATTTATTTTTTAGAAAAAATAATATTTTATATTTGTTTCATTTCCTACAGATACGTGCCGAAAATTATATTTTTGCAGATTTCATTTCCAAAAAGATTTAATTTATTTTTAATTGGAGCTTTAATCAATGTGATGGTAACACTTTGAAAAAAGCTAATTTTTTTCCCATAAATGCGAAACGTGCTCGTGCAGTTTAAATTTTATTTCTATTTTTTACGAAAAAAATTGTTGAAAAATATAGTTAGAATATTTATTTAAAAATTCATTAAAGATAGAAATTTAATTTTAAGATTAAAACATTGGTATCATTTAAAAGATCAATTTTTAATCTTTAACTTCATGTAAAAATCTTTTTTGTGCGGTAATATTTTCGGAAGTTAGAGCAGAAACACGCCAAAATTTCGCTTAATTTTTAAATAAATAAAATTCTAATTAAAAATTCGAAAAAATAACCCCCAGGTGCACATTCCCGGCCTCCAAGGTATACACGTGCCAAATTTGGTAGCTGTAGGTTGAATGGTCTGACCTGTAGAGCGCCAACACACACACACACACACACACATTGAGCTTTATTATATGTATAGATTTATTATAAGTTTTTTAAATATCTATGCTGGGTGATTCAAAATTCATAGTACAAACTTAGAGAGAAAGTAGAGAACAAGTATATGATCATGAATTCATACTGGATAACCAGGTCACAATTTATTTCTTTTGTCATAAATGCAAGGTTCTCATTTCAATTGAAACAAGATGTTTAGTTTCTAAATTCTTCTACGGCATCGTTGACAAGAGCAGTGTTTACAATAACTGCTCAAAACTGAGTCGGTAGAAAGATTGTCTTACACTGCCAGGTATTTCACGCTATTATATTTGAGCAACGACATCCTCAGATGACTCACATACAGTCTCAGAAAACAATACTCTTCAGATGTTCACAGAAAAAGAAATCAATGCTCAATATAAATTTGGGAGATCGGAATGGCCAAGGGATTGGTTCACCACGCCCATCCATCATTGCATTAAAATGTCTTCATTAGTACAGAAGTTAAAATCTTGTTTCAGTTTAATTCAGACACTCTGTGTTTTCATTTAAAAATACGGATTGCGACCTGGATTTCCTATATGAACTTTATTCCGATCCTTGTTCTCTAACTCTCCTCCAAGCTTATACCATGGATTTGAAATTACCCTTGGATTTAAAAGAACTGGTAAGCCAAAGTACTCATCTCTGAGCTTTAACTTGATTCAATTTCGATAATTTCTATTTCATGGCGGAAGATATTTCATAAATGGGTGTAGTCCTCTATTTAATTTCTAGAGATATCGCAGCTTTACACAGTTCCTATCCCAATAATTGGGTCAATATCGTTAATTTATTTCTGAACTAATATCAACACGCTTTATGCTTAATAAACCAATTAGAATGCTTTATCATTACTACCGAAATGTAATTTCAACTTTCATTTTATGTAATAATATGTAGTTAATCACCATAATTTATTGACATGATCAAAATACTGCTTTTAATATGATGGTAAAAGAACTGGTTGTCGAAGGCGTATACGTAAAATTATTTATATATACTTCATATATAATGTGTGTGTGTGTGTGTGTGTGTTACGGCAAATATAATATATATAAATTTATTTAATATATATATATATATATATATATATATATATATGTATATATATATAATTATAAATGTGTATAAATTATTTTATATATAATAATATGTTATATATAATTATATATATCTTTTATGTTATATAAAAATATTTATACATACATCATAAAAATATTTTCCTAAAAAGCCGTTAAGACCAAGTTATGTAAAAATTTCAGCAACCATTAATTAACCTTGGCAAACCAGCTGGTCGCCAGAGGGGCTAGTTAACAATATTTCTTTACAACTCATTTTAGTATAAAAATTGTTGTTTTCTGTTGTATTATTTATTAATAGACATGTTTCTTAAATTTTTATATAAATAGAATTTTTATTATGGCCAGCTTCGAATTAAAGATGTTATATTTTACAATAATTTATAGATATTATTTTTTCGGACATGTGCAGTACATAGTTGAAATTATACCTTCTTTAGAGCACATTCGTGGAAAACGTTTCTTAACGGTAAATGGCGGAACACGAATTTAAAAAAAGAAAACGGAAATACAAATGACGCTATCTCTATTGCCTGTAATCTCTGAAACGGAAAAGAATCGAATTTCCGCATGGAGTGTAAAAGTTTAGCAATTTTTTTTTTAATTCCACCATTCGAAAATGTTTTGTCAGGTAAAAATGCAAAGGATTCTAAAAAGTTTTATCTTATGTATTTGGATATTCCCTCCTCAGTCTTCTGATGCAATTGATGAAGGTAAAAATTTATTATTTTTATTAATTATAATTTCGTTTTTAAAAAGTATCCATAAAAGACATTCAGAAACCAATTAATATTTTTAAATGCAGTGTAGTTAGACTAATTTGAAGCGACCCAGAACAAGAATAAACTGTCACCAAATATCCATAAGTATGAATTTAAAAAATACTAGATATAAAAATAAATACAGCAAGAGAAAGTGTGATTTTTAAATTAAAAATTGCACTAAATATTTCAATATTTTAACAGTTTTGACGAATAATGCATAATAATTAAATAATTAGTCAGTAACATCAATCAATATTGTAATAATAATTACAATAATAAAATTAATAATAGTATTAGTAAACTAACCATCCTTGTCGATCAGCTTCGTCAAGGATATTGAAAATACCTAATTTCATTTGTCTGTTATGCATAATTGATAATACTCCATTTTAATTAAGACTCTTGCGCATAATTGACGACGTCTAATTTCAATTAAATATCTTATGCATAATGTGCATAATATTATCATAACAAACAGAAATTTAATTCCTTGGCTTACAATAATTAAAAAAAACATGTGATAAAATATTATATGAAACAATGGTAATAGTTTGAATTTCATTGTAATTATAGAAACTGAAAATAATCCAAAAAATTATTTTTTAAAATCATCAAAATTGGCATTAAAAAATATAATACATGGTAATTAAAAATATAATTTTTTCAGGTAGAAGATGTAAAAATAATGTTTGCTCGATGATATTTTCGATTTTCTATTATAGGAAAAATTTAATGTTTTAACTATTTAAAACTTCAAAAACAAAATCGCTCTAAGATGTCATTATTTCTTTTTTCCTTCAAAGTATAAAGAACCAAATTTGATAAGTCAGACCAAATGGTTTTGTCGGTCGATTTCCGTGAGGATCACACATTCTCGATATGAAAAATGTGTGAAGATGTGTGAAGATCACACATTTCTTAATTAACATTACAGACAAATTTATAACTATCTCTACTAATAATAAAAATTAATGTGTGTATATGTGTGTCATTCTATAGGCCATACTTTTTGAATTAGAGCTTTTCGTATTTTGGAAAACGAAAATATACCTAGGGGCGATTTTTAAAAAGATTTTAGCTAGAATTTTAATACATTAAACAAGATATTGGCGTTTTCTGCTTAATGTTATCAATATCTTCCGAAAATATTTTAACCAGAAAAATAAAATTCATATCATTTTAGATATCAAAAGTATACTTTTTAATGTTATCAATTTTTGCTGCATACATTTTTCCTATTTTTAATTAACGTTAAAAATACTATTTTAAGAATATTTTGCTACAATATATTTCGCTGTTAAAGTGAAACGTAACTCGTTTTCATTTTTGCTAAAAAATGTTGCATTTCGGGTTGTTTTTGTGTTGATGATCAAGTTATGAAGATTCGGCTCATTTTTGTATGTTAAATAAATGTTAGTATAAAACATACTTTTAATGAAATAATTCAAATTCTGTTGTACTTACAACTAAGGCGATGACGTGTGAAATATTTAGAATGTGCTTATTTTTAAATACTGCAGCTCTTTTCTGTGGGGCATGTATGTATAAACAGAAAAAAATGCATTGTACAATAAATAGAGTATATGGCTTCTAAATTATATGTCTATCAAAATTTGAAGTTTAAAAATATTTTACTGAGGAGGTCATTAAAACATCGATACACAAAAGATACAATTGAAATTTTAAACAACTCTTAATTCTGGTGAATCATAGGTTGATAAAAATGGTTAGCATACAATAAGATAGTTTAACTCGGCTTAAATGCATTATGGGATTTCATTAAAAAGGTTCGTTTACAAGATAAACAAAACAAGTAAAAGGTTTTTTTATATAATGAGGTTTAAATTTCTGTCACAATTTGATGCCTAATAATACATTTTTGGAGGGAATCATTAAGAAAATACAAGTTATAAGGAAGATATTTAATTTAAATTAACCACAACTAATAAAATACCCGGCACATAACTGGTCGTCAGAGCAGAAAATAATAAAGAATACGCAATAATAAGAACATTGAATACAAATTTAAAAAAAATAACAAAAAAAATCATGCAATTTATATTTAAAGTACTCAAAGGTATTTAGAAAAATATGAGCTTTTTTTTCCGAATTAAATACAATGCCACTCAAAACAAATTAGGTTTGGGGAAGGGGGACAAGGTTTCTAAATATTTAACTGTTATTTTTAATAAATTAAATCCAATCGTTTTCCAATTTTTAATTTCGATTTCGAAAGAAAGAATAATTTCACATAAGAAACATTATTTTAACTTTGTATTAACAGAAAGTTCCAAATCAGAGAAAAAATCGAATTACTGTCGAATATGAATTAAAAGAATTCGTAAGAATCAGTTTTTACTTCATATGTTTTGGTAAATGGGATTAACCCTTTGATTATGTATTATTACCTGTGATTAATCATAATCTCACTAGACTTATCAGTTATTATGAGAAATCGTCAGTTTATTACATTTCCGTAACATATATAATTCAGCCAAAATTTTAGAATCTGGGTACTTTATCTTATAATGGAATTATTCTTTAATTACTATTTGAAGTCGTTTTCTCATGATGTGTCGACTGAAGTGACTTTATGATGAGATGTGAGTTTCAAGACCGGAGGGCTTCATATCAGATGCTAAATTTCACTAAAATTCCTCCATATATATAAAATGAATGGAAGCTTAACGTGATATCATGCGCCATGTTTTTTTGTGTGTGTGTATGTGGTGTGGAATTTTGGGGAGATAGTGGAAAGTCAAAAATCTCTCTCATCGTCTGAGCATGATTCAATATTAAAAGATCCCTTCCTAAATATTCTTATCGTTGCTTAAAAAGAGACATTAATATAAGAAAGCTTGACTAAACTGAATACATATTGCGTCATCTGATGGCTGGTATATCATGTATAATAAATTATTTAAAGAATAAGTTTGAGAAGTTATTTAGAATTCAAACAGTCAAGATCAAGATTTAATCAGACAAATAAAAATAGAAAATAAATTAGTGAATCCTATTCCAAATCAGGGTCAATATTTTGGCGGTCTATCCAAACAAATGAAAACAGAGAATAAATTAAGAAACTGTAATCAAAATTAAAGAAAAATCAGGCTGTTTAGCTATTAATTCGGTCAAATTAAGACAGAGAATAAAATTTCTAACATTATTTTAAATTTAAATAATAAATAGCAGTTTGGCACCATCTTTTGGGACTAAATTGTGTTTTTTTTTTTAAATTCAAAATCGGAAAATTTCGGAAGTTTAAGATTAGAATTATAAACAAAAAAAATTTTCATGGCCAACTCGAATTTAATCCTAATTATCTATCATCCTTTAAATAATACCTTGGCTGCTTAAATAATCCTGTAATTTCTTGTATTCCTTTTATTCAAAAGTAAGAGTAGAAATTTTGGTAATTATAGTTTTTTTCAGCAAAACAAAACAAAAAACATTACTCTTCAATAAAAAAAATAATATAAAACCTTTGATTTCTTTCTATGTCGGAAAGAAATGTAACGTTTTAAAAAATTCGAATTCATACCAATTAATTGGTCATCAATGTCAGATATTATATTCAAGTAAAATTTAATTCTATAAAATGTAAAGATGTGATATTCGATATAATTTAATTTTTAATCATTAATATCAGCTATTTTTGTCAGTCAGGCACCATTCTTTTAAAACAATCAGTGACTTGAATTATTACAAATAGAATAAATTTTGGAAAAAAAAAGAAAAAAAAAAGGAGAATTTGTATCTTTTCTTCAAGTTTCTGTTCAAAGATTTCTACTTCGATGAAAAAGTTGAAAATTCTAAAAGCAAATAATAAAACCTACTTAAAACTAATGGCATTAAAGATGCGTTTCAAGACGAGACTGAAAAATAATAGATCAAGTATTTTGCAGTTTGAACAAATCGTTCATTCTTGTATTCTGATATAATAACCGAAACGCTCATTACTTGTGCAGAGATAAAAATCATAAAAATTTAACTTCTTTATTATTTATAAGATGTTTTAGATGATTCTAAACACTGAAAAGCCCTCGAAGATTCAGCGTTTTACAAATATTATGCGCTTTCAACAAACAGTTTGTTTTATTTTTCGAAAAATACCAAAAAGCTATTCAAAGATACACTCATAAAAAGACAGCTCGTTTGTAACATATAGAATGTTTTTAGATTATTCAAACAAATAAAATTAATCGAAAATTAAACTTTAATTTTTTTACGACTTTTTATTTTTTTAAATAATAAGACAGAATAGTAACAATTTCACTTTTTTGTTACGTATAAAAAAATTTATTTCAAATGATTATAAACTCTTAAAAATAGAGGTTGTACAAGTATTATTAAAATGCATTATTTAATCGTGTGTGTATTTGTGTGTATGTGTTTGTGTGTGTGAGAGAGAGAGAGGAGCTGATTAAGATTTTCAGTGCTGGATTCACGTATAAGATACACAAATTATAGCTTAGGGCCTTCTCTTTCTTGGAGGAATATATATATATATATATATTCGTGTCTGAAAAATGAAATGTGTCGGTTTGTGAACTAGATAACACAAAAGTGCGTTCAGTTAAGAGAATGAAATTTCGAATACAGACTTAAAACAAAATTTGTAGGGTACTGTTCGTTGATTTTTCTTCATAGAAAATGCGCAGTAATTTAAAATTTTTGAAATTTTTTTCGGAAATCACGAATGATGATTGAAAAGTGGCTATTAAAGTCAATATCTGGCAGAAAGTTATGGGCATTTATATGAAACAATCCAATCGGCCGTGTGGGCAATCCATAAATAGCGGCGCATCAGCCAATTTCAAAGTGTTTATCCGCAAGTACATGGAGACAGTTTTGCGAGACTGTGAATTGTGTATGGCTGGTCTATCCAATGATCATCACATAATGCCTCATATAAAGCCTCGATTCTACTTATGTGGGCATCTCAAAGCCTTTCTTTAAGAAACCCCGATTTATTCAAATGAGGACCTCATTGCTCGAATACCCATCGACAATACATACACGCCTGTGGATACATACACGCGCGATATGCAACATCGATCAAACTATTAGCTAATTATTCCTTTCAACATTACCAAGCACGCATTATTGTTGATAGCTGCGATTTCGAGCATTTATTGTAAAAAAACATTTTGCCACAAAGAAACATTTTGTGATGGTGTTGTAAATGATGTTTTACTTTTCATATCTCATTCTTTGTATTCGAATTCCAATGTATTACTTCCAACTATACTTTCCTGTACAAAAAGATGCATGTTTTAGTAAGCTGTACTATCTCTCAAAGTCTGCCCTAGTATCAGAGAATCGCTATAAAGATAAACATAGTATATTTTTGATTATTAATGCAGGCAATTCAGTCGAACTCCACGTCTGTACGCACGTAACATTTTAATTGTTACGTATGTAATTTCAAACTATTACGTGCGTACGTATGTAATTTTAAACATTATATATGTCAGCGATTCTCAACCTGTAGGGCGCGCCCCCCTAGGGGGGCGCGATTACACTAGAGGGGGGGGCGAGAATATCTAAGAGAAAATATTATTTAAAAAAATTGATTAACTGACTGAAAGGAAACACACATACAGATAGAAAACAAAATACATTTCGAAATATTTAATAACTTATTAAAGTAAAACAACTTACTAAATCAAAACTTACTTAATCAAAACATATTAAATTAAAACACAAATTTAATAATTATTAGTGACTTTCTGGAGCCTGTCTTGCAGAGCAAAGTGTTTCGAAGAAAGGCTTAATATTAGAAATAGTCACTCTCAGTTCTGCCGAGATCTATATTTTTTCTTCAAAGTAGCCACAGCAGAAAATCCAGTTTCACAAAGGTAGGATGTTGAAAATGGTAATAGAATGCCAAATTCCCTTGTTTTTATCATTCTCTACTCCTGCCCAAAATTCAAATAGTGATTTATTATTAAATTGTCTTCTAGTTTCGCCACTGAAGACAATTTAGTCATGAAGTCTATGAATTTTTCTTTCTCATCAATTGAGAGTCCTTCGGGAGTCTTATGAAATGGATCCCTAACTCACTCGAAACTTGCTATCAGTTTGTCGTCAGCAAGAAAATACATTTTAAAATACTTTGCCAGCATGGCTAAATGATTTTCAGTAGTTACAAAAACAACTTTTACATGTTCTTCTTCAGCCTTGTAAGTTTTAGTACAATCATCCACATTTGTAAACATTGTTAGATTTCTTTGCTTTAAATTTCTGCTCCACAATTCCAATTTTCCACAAAAAGCATTAACTTGATCACTCATATCCAACATATGTGTATTTGCACCTTGGAGTTGATGATTCAAGTTATTTAAGTTTCTCAAATATGTCAACCAAGTACCTCAATTCCATCACAAATAAACCATCGTGAAAATTCTCGGCCTCCGGTCTGTTTTTTTATTCTAGGAAAATGGCGATTTCTTTTCTTAATTCATAAACACGTTGCAAAAATTTCCCACCTGATAACCATCTTGTCTCGCAATAAAATAGTAAAGCTGAATGTACTGAACCCATGTCTTTACAAAGTGCGGAAAAGATTCTCGATTTCAGGGGTCTCATTTTTATATAATTTACTACGGTTACAACCGTAGTTAACACAATAATCAGACCAGGACTCCTTTCTTTCGAAGTCAAAGCGTCTCTGTGGATCATGCAATGTGTCCAGACGCACTGAAGCAATTTTTGTTTTACAAGTGCTTGTATACCTTGGAATCTTCCGGACATTGAACGAGCACCATCGGTGCATATTCTGACGCAATTGTTTCATTCTATGTTTGCCTAGTTCATAAAATCATTTAAAATAGCAAATAATGTGAAGGTCGTTGTTTTGAGTTCTATTGGCTTGCAGAAAAGTAGTTCTTCTACTACTGGCATACTCTCACAAAATCGAACATAGGCAATTAGATGAGCATCTTTATTACTATCTTGCTTCATCAAGCTGTATTGAAAACAAATTGTCACGCAACTTCGAGAAAAGCTGACACTACACATCTTCAGGTATATCACCAAATCGACGAGCAATAGTTTCATTTGAAATAGGTACAGACTGCAGTTGTTTTGAAAAAGTATCTCCAAACATTGTTTCTACAGTTGCTGCTGGAAAAATAAACTCTTCACCAACGGTGTGAGGTTTTTTACACCTGGCTATTTTATAAGAAACTTTATAAGATGCAGTTAAAGCTTTTTTATTCACAGACAAAATTTCTTTAAAAAATGATTTTTGCTTTTTATATGATTTTAATTTTAATTCGAAGAATTCTCTGGGTTTGTTGACGTACTCGCTATGAATCGTTTCCAAATGTCGTTTAAGTTTATTAGATTTCATGCTGCTTGCTGCCAACATTTTTGAGTAAATGATACACAGGGGCCTTTCTTCTTCATCTACTTCAGTACTGGTAAACCCAAAATTTAAGCATTCTTGAGAATATTTTCTTGATTTTATTTTCGGAACCACGCTCGTCTGTGTACTTGTTAATGCTTGACTGTCGTCTAATGCTCGCTTACTTCCGCTTAAAAATTTATCCATGAGTCTGCATAAATATGAGTCTGCATAATATTTCTGCATAATATCCATGAGTCTGCATAAATATTTAATATGGTGAATTGCAATTAACACGAAAACATATATAACATACACATTCATGATATATTCGACAGCGATAGAAGGATCGACTCGAATGAGACTTGCTGGAATTGAAACTTGCGTTATCAAACATTTTTCTTCTTCCTATGAGAAAACATCTGCATACGCTCGAGAAGACATCGGTCGTGTGCATTATCTTCCACAAACATTACTTATTTTTTTCTCTTTTGTTTAGTCATGCTTCTATTTTATTTCTTTTATTATTCGAAAAAATGTATTCCCAGTTTCTAAATTTAGCTCACCCCGTCTAGATTAACTTTCATTAACGAATTTTCTACTTTTATATTCTTTTAACGTTATCTCCCTGTTTGTCTTTCATTTCAAATATAATATTTAAATTTTCCCCGCTTTCATTCGCTTCACTGCCCGCTTTGCAAAATGCCAGATGTGGTTTCTCGCTAATGTTGGCTCGCTTTTACTCTTTTTTTGGCAGTTAGTTAAAAATAATTTAAAAACAGAATACAAAATACTCAATATACATTATTGTTGTATACTTTTTATTGTAAGCGGGAGGGGGCGAAATGAAAATTATGATTGAAAACTGGGCCACGAATACTGAAATGTTGAGAAACGCTGACGTATGTAATTTCTAACTATTTTGTGCAAAATTCTAACGATTGTCTTCTTTCCTGCCTAGACCCGGTTTGGCGATTCGACAATGACTTAAAGAAAGACGTGAAGAAACAGAACTCTGATCTTGGAGGTTTCGATTTTGCAGAATTTGCTTTATTTCCATTGCTCAAATATCTCGGAATCATAATCGCAATTATAACCGCAATTTCTGTGTTGTGGAAACTTCTTCTTGCATTTTGTTGTTCAGATACTGAAAGTTCAACGTCGAGACAAACGACTTCACAGCCATCTGGTGGAAGAAATGAAATGAATGAAGATCGAAATACTTCGTTCTTTGATTCGCCTAATCACAGTGAAGCGACCATCAATTCTGACAATCCTTTGGATTCAATGGATCTTTTGGAATCCAGCGAACTTAGCACCGTATTTGAATCTACCAGCATATCTATTGCATCATCTTCCCTCTAAATGTGTCGTGCAATTTAAAACCAACATTGATTTTAAGAAAGGAGAGTTTAGAAGAAAAAAATGTTACTGAAGGAGAAAGTCAGAAGACAGGTTACTTCAAAAACTGTCTTTCATTTGAATGAAACACAATCTGTTCCGAGAAGCGCCGAAAGCAGTTAGTTATTCAATGTTGAATTCATTGGAAAGTGGGACTATGTTTAGTTTGCATTGGATAATAATCTCTGTTAAATATCAAGCAAAAATATTGTTAATATCGCCATGTCAGATGATAGTGCGCCAATTGTGGCAACCATTCTTCTGTATGATTCTGATATTTGTTCTTTATGATTCTTGTTCGTCTCGTTTTGTGGTTGGCGTTCTATGGTGAGCGTTCAGATATGAATAGTATTGAACTGTTAATTAAATATTGTTGATCACAAATTAGTTTCATCATTTAAGAAACGAATCAGCATTCGTCGAAACTTCATAGAAAAAGTAATGAATACAGTCCGTTTAGTAATCTATATTTAATTTTCTACAATCTCTTATGTAACAAATTATCCACAAAACGTTATTTGATTCAGCTGCGTTGTTATATGAATTTTTTTCTTTCCTTTATTTTCGAAATTCAAAGTCTTAAGCAGAGTCTTAAGCTGATTTTAGCGATTAGTTTTGCATTGAATGTGCAAGAATGTGCATTGAATGCATACAGAAGATCTTATTGTAAAAGAACAAAGGCTAGCAAGAGAGTGAATTAATTGCACGATGACATACGAGGTAAAGCCAAATGGCATTTAGTCGGTTCTGAAATATTGCAAACTACATTACAGCCCACTTAGTCGAGCATATCTTCTTTTGGGAATAATGAAAGTGTGCGTAATACTGTTGGCTATATTTAGTACATAGAAGGTAGGCAAACAGTTTGTCATCAAAGGTAACTTGTATTTTAATTTAAAAAACATTAGCCACCTTTAATGATTAAGTGTTTGCCTACCTTCTGTGCACCTAAAACGATTAATAAAACAAAATAAAATGAATTAATAAATTAATAAAACGATTAATAAAACGAAAGAATTAAATCTAAATCCCAACTACTTACCTATTAGATAATCTTTATTTCATAAAAGTAATTTTAATGTGCATCGCCGATGTTCTTTTGTTCTCAAAAATCATCCATATTGGATAAAACGATAAAAAAAAAAAAATCTACAAGATTTTAGAGAAAGACCTTTCCAAAGCTTTCTACTTGCATGGCCACGGTGGCCTGGTGGTAAGGTAACGACTTCTGGGTCGGAAGGCTTCAAGTTTGAGACACGATTACACCGAAGAATCATCGTGTAAGCGTCGCGTTGCTGGGTTGTGGAAGTTTAGAAAGGGGGTACCAGCTCAGATGTTATCCTTGAATCTGACAGCATTTCAAATTCTGAGTGTTACTTTAAAATGCGACATTAATATAACTAGCACTTAAACATTCTGATACAACCGTTAAATAAGGTATATCTTATAAATTTGAGACAAATAAACGAACGGAAATAATTACTAAAATATGTTTTTCAAGACTCGGAGATGTTTCAAATATTATCGATACGTCGAAATCGCGAAGACGAAATTTTTTTGCGATTGCAAATATATTTTTCTGCATATGAGATAATAAAAAATGATTTTTTTTTCTATAAGCCTGGCTTATTCCTAAAGATCGTAAAGAACCTTTTGGGAAATTCTGCATGCTTTCAAAAGGTCTATTCACAGAACTACATTTTAGTGCGAGGCTAAGAGCATATTTCATCATGAATAAATTATCAGATGGTATATCTTCTAAGTCTGTCGCGTCAGTCATCTTTTTATGCCTTTTTTGGTTTGGGCAAAGAATGTTAAGAAATAGATCATAAAATAAATATTATAAGTTTTGCTCTAATAATTATAATTCTATAAACGGTTTGAAATCCTGATAAACCACAGCTTTTGTCGGGAATATGTCTGAATATCCCTAGTGTACCCATGACAAGATTAAACACATATGTATCCTGTACTGCACGTACAAAATGCGCTTAAGTATGAAAAAACATTAACGGTTTACATCTTAGCTTTTTCCCCAAAAACTCCCAGATAACATCAACTTTCAACTGTTTTCGCTTCAATTTCATCATCAATGAGAATACAGACAACTGCATTATAGTTATACTCTGGAGAGGTTTAGATCGCTTTAGTAATGAATCGTTTCACAAGAAATCCAGCAAAAACATTTTTTAAAAAACCCGCCTCTTTGACGATCGCATTTCCCTACCATATTAATTGCATCAATTTAGTGAGGCTAACCCACTTTGACAGAATACAACTTATCACACCAAAGTTGCAGTTCTATTTTAAATCATACTTAGCTGATAAACGTAGAGCATTCTTATTAGTTAGCTATCAGTACAAAATGGTTAAACTAATTGATGAAATTGGTCCTAGTTTTGGAAATAGGGGATGTGACAAAGTTTCATTTTTCAATATCTTATCGAAACTGGTGAGTAGACAGGAGAGGTATGCGACTAATTATGATTATCTAAGACGTAGACACTTTCAAATGAAATTAAAATCCCCAATGTCAGTACAGTAGTTAGGCCTAAAAGACAGTCATTTTTTTCCCTGACAAAATGCATCATGAAGTAATATTTTTGATTTGCCTTTTTAAAAAGTCTATGTGAAACAAAAGTAACCTTTGCTGACACATCTATAAATCAAGAACTTTCATATAAAACAAAAAACATCAAACATTGGTCAGTGACTAGGCCTGGGAGAATGGTTCTTTTGTTTTCTAAATTATTATAAATATATGTATATATAAACATATTGTATTCTTGCTTTTTAATCCAGAAAATATTTGCTTCTCAAATATTTTCTAACTTTTCTTTTGATCTGCTTTGAAATATTAAATCATAAAGCTTCTTTTTCCTTTTTGCCTAGACCCGATTGGAAGAATCGACAATGACCTAAATGACGCGAAGAAACACGTCTATGCCTATGGAGATTTAGATTATGCACTAATTTCGATATTTCAATTGCTCAACTATCTCGGAATCATAAGTGCAGTTATAATCACATTCTCTTTATTGTGGAAACTTCTTCAGTTTGCATTTTGTCATTCAAATGCTGAAGTCAATGCGTCAAATGATTTCTATGCCATCTAGTGGAAGAAATGGAATGAACGAAAGTTATTCATTTCTTGATTCGCCTGACCGTGGAGAAGCAAATGATAGTTTTGACAATTCTTTGAATTTTCTGGGATCCAGTGAAAGTGGCATCATACTTGAATCCACCAGCGTATCTAACGTATATTCCTTCCAAATGCGGGATACAACTCAAAACTAATATTGGTTTTAAGAAAGAAGAATTCACGAAGAAAGGAAAGCTAATTAAGGAAATGGACAGATGCAAAGGAAAGAGTCAGTGACAGAGGAAGATAAGTTATTCCAAAAACTGTCTTTCATTTGAATGAAAAAACAGACCCAAAAGGGCAGAACGCAATTGTTCAATCTGGAAGTTACTTTCATTTCCCTAACTTCTGGTTCCCTACTTCAAAATATTTATGTGTTTAATTTGCATTTGAAAACCGGACCAATTTCAATCATATGTATAACAGATTAACCAAAGCGAAGAACTGAATTAGAAACATGATAAAATTATCAATATTAATAGTAATCATAATAATGTGCCTTGAAAAGGGTTGAACGCAGTTATCAAATATTAAAATAAACTTCATTTAATATACTTCTGGTTTCAATTTCGAATTTCTATTGTGTGAAGTTTGTTTTTCAAAAATAGAGTGATCTCAATCATCTGTGGAATAGATTATCAACAAAGTAATAGTTTATTCAGTATCAGGGTAGTTTTTTTTCCTTTAACGCGTTGAAAAAAACTATATTTTAAAATTTAAATTTTATATTTTGTCCTTAACTGGATAACTGCTGCACCCAATCAGCAAAAGTGTAGACTCTGATTTTGAACCCCTAAATACAGCCTTAGTTCTTTCTTTTGAAAATAAAAATAAATAAATAAAAACATCGACCTTTTTATTTCCCATGCCGAACTATCGTATTTTTGCAATAGTTACTACTTTAGTTATTCAGTTATTTCTTAGATGACGCCACCAGAATGTTTTATTTATAGATTTAGTGTAAGAAAGTCTGAACCTGATTGCACGTGTGTTTGTAATGGGAAATAATAAGAGAACTCTCAAGGCTTGCTGATTCCTCATAGAGACAACAGATTAAATTTTTTTTAATGTAAAAGATCATCTTAAGGTATTTCTGCCCTTGGGGAGGGAGAGGGGAGGTAAAAACTAGTGGTTTCACCAGTCTATTGAAAATGA
>JAPMOR010118157.1:38324-111719 GCA_026543865.1 Argiope aurantia
ACGAAGAGCTATATAAGTACAATTTTTCTTACTGTCTTAAAATTGTTAATATTTATTTATAGTAGCACCAGTAAATAGACTACATAGCGACACCTAAGATATAATTAATTAATTAAAGCATTAAATTGCATAAAATTAGAAAGCCAAATGAAAAAATTTCAACATTAAATTGCCTAGGTGAATTTAATGTGTATCACGGTGAGTTTTGTTTTATTTTCTAAAAAGTTGAATATCGAATTGATCTCGTCTTTTCTCTATTTTGCTTTTTTATGAAAACTTGGGAGTGTACTTTAATTCTCAAAGTTGCAAATTATTGTCTAAAAGAAAGGATTTAAAAAAAGAGTAGAAAGATGTACAAAAGTAGAAATATTATTACTTTCTTAAAATTCTTACAATAGCTTCCAGCAGAAATAGAAAACCACGCATAAATGTTTGAATTTTTTATTCATAAAAATGAAGTATTGAAAATTCTACAAAACAAATTTAATATTTATAAAGAAAATCACATATTTTAAAATTATTATCATTAAAAGGATATTTTTATAAACTTTAAAACAGTGTAAATATTATTATTGTGCTTTGGAAGTAGGAATGTGTATCATTGAATGATTTTAAATTTTGTTTAGGAAGAAGCCATTCGAGAGCTTAGCATTACATCATTCTAATAATAAGTTAATTTTCAAAATATTATCTTTTAAATAATTCCATTTTTATATTCCTGTAATTTTTTTCTTAATTACAATTAATTTTAAAATATATTTATATGCCAAATTATCAAAAAAATATCTTTGCAAAATTTGAGATAAAGCATTCTATTGTTGAAATGAAATTCAAACTGTGTTCAGTGTTTATCAACTATTCAACCACGCTTATTGTATATTTTAAACCTTGTTATTATTTTTTAAATTGAATATATTATTTTAAATTAAGAAAAGCATTAATTTAAACTGCTCACAAACATCGATATTTCAAACTGATCAATTGGCGAAATTAATTGATGAGTACAATTCAAGAAAATTGCCCAATTATCTAGACGAAGAGCTATATCATGGTTTTATATTGATATATCTCAATATAGATTGGAAGGGGGGGGATATTAATGATACATCTAGGATATATCATTATCATTAAGATATATTATATCATTAATAGCCAGAAGAAATAAAATAAAAAAATTAACGAAATGTTGTTGTGGTTGAAGCTGGGAAATTTTACAATAGCTCTTTCTATACTCAATGTACCATGAAGCAGTTATTCTATATAATTCTCAAAAAAAAAGAAAAAAAAAAGGAATAATTGGAGACCGGAGAGCATTTAAAGCAATTTGACGAAAATGGATCCAATGATAGGGTCTAATGACTGAAACATTGTTTTCCTAATTATTTTGAATTTAATGCGGACAATTTCAATCTAATTCCACATCTGTGCATTTTTGCTCGTAAAATAATTTAAAATTGTTCTTTGATTCCGAAGTAGCACGGCTTGTTGCATAATATTGTGCGATTCAACAATGCTATATAATATTGCGTATATTGATCAATATCATACAGTTTTGCACAATATTTGTGTGCTCCTAGAGTTCTACTTGAAATATTAAATTCTAAAGCTTCTTTTTCCTTTATGCCTAGACCCGGTTTGGAGATTCGACAATGACGTGAAAAAACAAGTCTCTACCCATGGAGATATACATTTTGAAGGATTTTCAGCATTTGTAATTTTCCAATATATCGGAATTATTTTTGTAATTATATTAGCTCTACATTTATTCAGGAAACTGCTCGAGATGGCATTCCCAGAACTAAAATTTTGTTGTGCAAGCACTGAAACATCATCAGCAATGAACCAGATTATTCAAGTCCCACCTGTTAGAAGAAATGAAGGGAACGAGTTTCAAAATAGTTCATTCTTAGGTTCGCCTGATCGCAGAGAAGAGAACAACGCTTTTGACAATCATGTGTACCTCAGGGAATGGAGTGAAGACACTACTGCATCTGAAGAGAATCCACCTTTGTATGAAACAGTTGAATGAAGAAACTGAAAGAAAAAATTTCACGAAACACAAAACAGAGATGCAAGGAATGATGAACTAATTCAAAAACTGCCATTTGTTCGTATGAGGCATAATTTGATGGGAAAATAATAAAGCGTTCTGTTATATATTATTGAAATAAATTTAAATTTATTTTGGCTTTTTGTTTCAGTGTATAACTGAGTGCAGTTTGCTTTAGAAGGTATGACTAATTGCAATCAGATTTGTAGCAGAATATTCATTTATGTAACGTTTGATTCTGCAATATTTTCAATTGTAGCAATGGAAATAGCAGCGAATGAGATGCGATATGTCCTGAAAGAAAAGAATACAGTTATTCAGTCTTGCAGTGACTTCAATTTTAAGAACTACTTGTTCGCTGTTTCAAAATGTAGCAGTAAGCACTTTCATTTCAAAGCTTAGAGTACTTTCAGTTCGTCGTGCAATAGATTATCTAGAAAGAAATAATTCGTTAAGAAACATAGTAAAAATTGAATTATTTTTGATTATTACATAGTGAAGAAATATATATCACAAGCAATTTTTTTTAGTTCTTCCTTACTTTTATAACTGCATTCAACCATCAAAAACAAAGAATCTTCGAAATACAGTTTTTTTTACAGTGGCTGCATTAGTTACCTCATGTTAATTAGTTATTTCTTAGATGGTGGGCCAGAACCGCTATATTTAAATATAAAAAATACTGTTGAAAATTCAATAAATTATATTGAAATATGAAATATATTGTTGAAAATTCTATAAATTATATGTAAATATAAAATATATTGTTGAAAATTCTATAAATAATCTGGAAATATGAAATATATTGTTGAAAATTCTATAAATAATCTGGAAATATGAAATATATTGCTGAAAATTCTATAAATTATCTCGGCATATGAAATATATTGTTGGAAATTCTATAAATTATCTGGAAATATGAAATATAATGTTGAAAATTCTATAAAATATATGGAAATATGAAATACATTGCTGAAGATACTGCCATAAAAATTAAAACATTATCAAAATTAAAAAAAAAACATTACATGACAAATAAATTGGTGGCATTAAATAAATAATTTCTTTTGAATTTTAAAATACTAAAAAATTATTTTTATTCGGTAACATTTTTAGAAGAGATCTTGTAAAACAACAAAATCTAGCTTAATTTTTAATTCATTTAGAATTTACAAAAATTAATCTTTCCAAGGTGCACATTCTCACCTTTCAAAGTATATTTGTTCCATGTTTGGTAGCTCTAGATTAAACGGTCTGGAATATAGAAAGCCAAACCCCTCACATAATGTCTTTCATTATTAAAAGAAAGACTAATTTGACAAAAATCTAAATTATGCATAAAAAGGCCTCTATGATGCTGTAGAATCATATACACCCTCATCATGGATTTTGAGAGCTGTATTTCTACTTAGATATAATTCACAAATCCAGATACTTGTAGGTGAACGAATTTTCAAATGTCGAAAACGAATTTTCATATGCCCCCTGTAATATATAGTAAAAACAAAGTCTATAATAAATAACAATGTTGACATAAAATTATTTGAAGAAAACTATGCCACAGGTATCAGTGGAAACCAGTGGCGTATCGACAGAGGGAAGGCTGTATTATTGTCCCGGGCACTAGTCTTCTGCGGTGCCATTGATACCAAACTTTAGCGCATTTATTATTATTTTTCTAATGAAATATCATAAAAGATTGCAAAAACTAATGTCATATCCTGGGCTTGTCTATACGCACTAACTCACTGATAATGACAGAGGGGATTACATTATGCCCCAAGTGTCTGATATCCCAGCTAAGTCACGGATCGAAGTAATGGCATCAATATGTTCAACATTTGAATGATTACGATTATGCGTAATGGGACTACAAACCGCAGAAATACATTTGCATTTGTGTCCGGGATACGAATCCAGTATGATAGTAAATGATTATTTTTTTCTAGTTCTTTCTTCTCGCTCGAAAATTTTTTGAAAGTTGTATCCCCAAAAATTATATTCCGGTATTTGCTAATGCTTTTTTTTTTTTTTTGAAGATCTTATTTGTGGGATTGTTTTTGTTTTTTTTGGTAATTTATAAAGAAAATACTTAGACTTGAACCACATTAAAGATAGTTACAATCTCTGTCAATAATAATGGTGTGTGTGTGTGTGTGTGTTTTGGCTTAACGGAGCAATTCTACTGACCCAATGCAATCGCATTAGGTATCAAAAATTAAAAATCGTTAATTATTAATTGAATTAATATAGATATTTAATTAATTAAAACGTTTGTTTCCTCAGTCCTGGACTTATTTTGAATTAAAACCTAACTAATGAGGCGAAAAAAGTTGAAAAATAATTCGGTAAATAAAGTGTTAAAGAATTAGAATGTGTTCTTATAATTAAATTTAAATTAAGGAAGGTTTTGGCATTTTTCCGCGATAACTTAATACTATTTCACGATACTGATTTTGTATATCAATTTCAAAGTTAAAAATTTTCTTGATGCCTGTTTAATTGCTGTGCAATTTTTTTTTCCCCCGAATCTGTGATTTTTTTTTTTTTTTTTTTTTTGCGTAACTTTCAAAAATATTTCTCTTTACTATATTGAAAATCAAACCGGTTTTATTTCTCCATCAAATATTTAATCGCGTGAATTTATTGCTCCATTGTTTAAAGCCAAGGAAGAAGTATTCTGCTTAATATCTGTGTAGTTTTTATAACGAATAGAAAAATCTATCATTTCATGGGGAATCCGAAAAAGAAGCAGTATTAAGCAAAAGACAATACACAATTTGAAACAAATTACCTAGACGCTTACGTTTTTAATGACATATAATGTCATAAAACACGATTCCATTATGAAGGTTACTGCGCATAATAAATAAAACAAGTGTAAAGATATTAATTATTAAGTAAAATAAAAATAATTTTTATTTATCAAATTTATTTTTAAAAAAGAGTGTTCAGCAATCAAATACACATAGTTAAAAAGATTTATTTAATTTTAGAATAATTCGAAAATTAATTTTTTACTATAATATTTTAGGAAATAACGTTGAAATTCTAAAAAAAAATTTAAATTTTTATTTATTAAAATTATAGTTAAAGATTTAAAAAATCGTTTCCAGATGCATATTCTTACCGAATTTAATAGCTTTCGCTCTAACGGTTTGTTCAATAGACAGCCGCCCTCCTCCCAAAAAAAAACCACTAAAACACTACCTTTTCAAATTCTTACGAAAACGAAGTATATGAGAAAACAAAATTATTGTAATCATCAAAAAATTCAAGCTGGACGAATCTCTAGGCGTCAGGCTTCCTGGTGTCCAAAAAACGCATTTTTGGAATCGTGTTTGTCTGTGAAACAATAACTCAAAAACTCTTTAGGCTTGGTGGATACATGCTGGTTCAGGGATTTCACAATATACTTGTAGAATCTAATTACAGACTGACATTCATTTAGAGAAAGTCTGTCTGGCTGATTGCCTGAGAACAAATGAATATATTAACTATGAAACTTATACATCTAGAAGAATGGAATTCGATACATGGATTTAAATCTACATATAATATAGATCCATTTCAAATATGAACATTAATTTTGGTCGATACTTTTCGTGACAATTCAAAAACATTACAACTTAAGAAATTGAAATTTGATTCACAATTTTAGCATCTAAAATACAGAATCTCATCAAATTTTGAACCAAATCTATCAGAGGGTTCGCCAATCTGCCCGGATCCACTTTCGTATGCATGTAAACTCAATGATTTAAATAAATAATATTTGGCATGTGATTTTGTAATTACAATTACAATTTTATACCGAATTTTAGTTTCAATTCGTTGGATTAAGGGATACAAAATACATATTCAATTTCAGGGCACTTTTGTATTAACCACATACCAGCGATTAATCTTTTTTTTTTAAGACCTTTAGATTATACAAAGGATTCAAGCCAAAAATCTCGAATCTCTTAATATTGATCGACATTGTTATGCAGTTGATACATAAATACCAATTTCCGTTATTGCCCTCCGAAGTATAAAACTCTCATGTATGGGACCCAGGAAATAAAAATCTGAGTTATTCCGTAGAGACAGGTGATAACACAAGTATTTGAAAATATGTGAGAAAGTTTCGAAGAGACACTTTCGCAGATTAAAATATAAATGGATTTCAGGAAACAAAAACTAAAATATTTTTAGCATACTCTCTAGAAACTCTCCCCCCATGGGCATGGGAACTCAGAATTCTATTTTCAGATTCCTGCACGTGAGAGTTGTATGCTTCGTATTATACTAAAAAATATCTAAATTTGCATTTTAGTTGCATATTTTTTCGATTGATTGAAACCAAAATTTTTGATAGATCTATAATTCAGTAATAAGGTAAAATAAAAAAAAGCACTTAAATCATTTTATGTAATTATTGAATTATTACCTTTGTATGGAGGTGTTGACAGACGATCAATTCCTCGATGGATTTGGTTCGAAATACATTACAAGTCACATGTAATATTACAAGTCACATGCAATATTTAGATACTAAAACTGTGCAAAAAATTTCATTTATTATATCGTTGCGGTTTTGTGTTATCCCTTTAACATGGATGCAAAAGTACAAATTGACACGGTCAAACTCTTAACGGATATGGTTTAAAATTTGACTTAAATCTACGCACTAAATATTAAATCTATGTGTCGAATTTATTGGCATAGAATTCGAAGTTTTGTAACAATTGTGTTTACTTGTTCTTGGACAGACCGACAGACTTCCTTTGACAGGATTTCGCTCAAAATTTGATAGGAGGATAGAAATTTCGTGTAAAGATCACATACCAAATTTCATCATTTCAGCTCGAAAAGTTTTTGAGCTTCAGCGCTCATAAAAAACTTACAGACATAACTACAAAAATGCGTTTTTCGAACTCAAGGATATTTCAGATGTAGAAATCTGATAAAATCTGAAGTTTTATATTTTGGAGGGTCAACGGAGAACACATACCTTTTGTATGTGTTCTTTGTATGTGAGAAAATAAAAATAAGGATTTTTTACAATTAAATTCAATCTAGTTTTTTTTTGTCAAACTTTTTAATTGCATGCTTTTTGCATTTTTGCGTTTTAATGAAAAAGTATTTCTATATTTGAACAGCAATTTCAGAGTAGAAATTTCGCTTTCACTAATATGTGAAGTGCTTTGATACTTGCATTATTTCTGTAAAATGCATGACGAAAAAGAAATCGTTAGGCGCAAAATGAGAAAAGCTGATATAATCAGTTCTGACGAAGGTTTAAAAAAATGAGTTGCGTCTAAAACGTTATCATAATACGTTGCTACAATCTATAAAAATGTTTAAATTTCCTTTAACTTTTTTGACTGTGGTTTTTGCTGTCGATACGTATTTTATTTAGTGAATCATGTTCATGAGAATACACCATTTTGTTATGAAAATTATTCATGAAGTTATGAAATCGTACATTCACCGTACACCAGTGGGTTGTAAGATGAAAGAAGTATTGCATCCTTATAATTGAAAAACTTCTTTATTACTTGAATTTCCAGGAAATATTGAGTATGAGTAACAAAAATACAGCAGACAATAAATATCTAAATAAATATTGTATTAATGCTCAGCACTAAAACTCGGTTCTACAGTCAATACTCTAAAGACAAACTCATTCTTTGTGTGAGTGCCTCCGTTTGCATACAATCCTATGGGTTTCCCATCGTCCCTTAGAAAGGAATGTCTAACCCTATGAGACACTGTCAAGTAAAATTATCCAGATTTCGGATCTTAATAGAGATAAGGCCCTAATTCTAGTATTTTCCAAAATCTTCAAATTTTTACGAAGGTGACAAATTCTTTGGCAAGTCGCCAAATTGATAGCCAAGGTTAGATGACATTGATCTTGACAAGAATCCCTGCAAATCTCTCTTTCCAACGGTTAGATTAACGTGGCAGGGAAGTGACAATAGACAATTACAATATCATGCGTTCCATGAATTTTGTGAATAATCCGCTGGAACGAAACAAAAAAGATGCACAATAAATAACTATTTTTTTTAATTCAGACAATTTCATTCAAATCACAAGAATGTAAAATTTCTTTTCGGCTCAAATTGTTTTTTTTAATTTTATTTTGAAATATTTAATTTCAATGCTTGTTTTTCCTTTCTACTTAGAACCAAACTGGATGGATGACGATGACCTTAACAACGCTTTTATCCATTCAACTGCAAAGAAAGATGACAATTCAGAAGAATCGACTGACTCTAGACACGGATCTCGAAATTCGCCATTCGTGCAGTTTTACATCGATCTCGGAATCATAATTATAATTATGGTAGCTCTATACTTGCTGTGGAAACTATTTGCTAAAGCGTACCCACAAATGAAATTTTGGAGTACAAGAACTGAAACATCACCTTCAATGACCCAATTGATTGAAATACCACATACTCGAAGAATTGGAGCGAACGAATGTCGGAACAGTTTCAATCCACCTGATGATTCGGAAGTGATTATTGGTTTTGACAACCCTCTGTATGAAAGATATCGCCAATTATCAAGAGAGGATAGCATTGTAACTCAAGAGAACCCCCCCGAATATGAAACTGTTGTGTTGGGTGATAAAAACAATTCAACGATAACTTCTGCTTTAAGAGGAAATCCTGAATCTCCTCCTCCAAAATACTTCAAATACAGTCCGTTATTTGAATGAGACGCAATTTTACCTGTATAAGATCTTGGACAGTTTCTCTGTAACATTTTTTTCGTGAATTCACTATTCCATTGTGAACAACTACAATTTTATGAATTTCAAATTTAGTTTATTCAAACAGAGACCAAGTGTTAAAAAATTTCAACCAATCTTAATAAGCACAGTAAGACTACTGACATTGATCGTTATATTGTGAAATATTTCCTATAATTATGACATTGATCGTCATAATGTGAAATATTGCATGTGATTATGACAGTGATAGTCATATTGTGAAATATTGCATATGATTATGACATTGATCGCCATATGAGTAATATTGTATATGGGACTTTTATTTGTTTGTTTTTTATTAAAACATTTTTGTTCTCTAGCTTAGATTTCAATAATTTGCACCTTATCTATAAATTTAACTTTTATTTGTAAAGATTTCATTTTATTTAAGAAATGAATTCTATCAACAAAACAGCATAACTCAGACAGTTAAATCTATTAGCAAAGTTATGCAATCATACTGTGATTACAATGTTATAAATTTCAAGTTCGATATTTCAAATCATAAACTTTTGAAAAGTTAACTAATTAGCATATCCATATTGGCAAATATTGTACGGAAATATTGGGGAATGCCGCATCTGGAATTATTGTGGGCAAGAGATTTAAAAAAACGATTCTCTAGTTTGGATTTCATTAAACAATATTCATATAAATTTCACTTTTATTTGTAAATGTTTCACGAGCCTAACCGCTTCGTTTACGGATTTAAAGCTCTAAAAATGTTAACAATGTTATTTTTTATATGTAAAAATGTTTCTATGTCCAATATCCTCACAGAACAAGCAATAACGTTTGAAATATTATGAAATACACAGTTTAGGAAACTGCCTAACAGTCCAGTAACTTTTTAGAAAGAATACGAATGTGCTTGTACTTTTTTAGTGTACATTTTTTTTATTTATCTATTTTATTTATAAAGGCATTATAATTATAATATAATTTGAGGCAAAATCTGTTTAAAATTCAGAATGTTTTTTCTTCCCAGGTTTTCGAATTTTCTTTTTGCCGAACAATGTGGTCATGTTTATTCAATTTCCTTGTGAATAAGGTCTTATACAGACTCATAAATTTCCTTTCTATCATAAATTAAGGAAATAGAAAAAAAACTTTCTCTGTTGTCACAAAATAAAGATGGGGAAAAGTTGATACAGCAGTTTGGAATCAAAGATTTGCTACTTTTACAGTAAATGTCTTCAATACTTCTATCACTGGAAAAGATAGTAACCCTTGACTTTATACCTAAGAATTGATGTTTTTTTAGAGATTTTTGTGCATTTTTGTATCTTGTCTGCCCATATTTATTAAATTGGTAATTTATATATCGGAATTAAAATATTCTCAATTGCAATATTCTTAATTCAGAAAATACTTCTTCATGACATATTGTAATGCACCAAATCTTTATATGGTCAGACAGGTTTATTTTATTAAATTTAGAATATCAATTAACTGAAGCGATTTTAAAAACTAATGAAATTCCTTATTTCAAAATAATTTTCCATTAAATAACTAATTAAATTTAGAAAAAAATTAAGAAAGTATTGTACGGAAACTAAAATTGTATGACTGAAAAAGGTAACGTTTGAATATTTAAGATAATAAAAAATATTTCTAGTGGACTAATTCACTCCGATGGTACTGCAGAAAATGGTAAAATTTTGATTATTTTCAAATTATTTAAATATTTAATTCAGTTTTCACTTCGAAAAGTTGATAATATTCTTCATCTTACTTTAAATAATAAGCGTGTAAAGTTTGGATTATTTTGCCAAGTTATTTAAAAGGTGTGTTATATACATACATACATATATACACATAGCCATAATGGCTTTTATTTATATTAAAATTCTAATTATCTTAAAATATTGCTTTTTTTTTACTGAATGTTTGAAGGTGGGCCAGCATGTAAAAGCACATCAATATAATTTTTTCAGAATAAGTAGATTTCTTTAAGCTAAGATAAATCTTTATTGATTTTCATTTCTGAATGGTGTAAAGAATATTCCTCAATTGTACGTTTTCTCGGCATGTTGATATTTTTTAATTAACATAATTTATAACACCATAATAAAACAGAGAATTTTGATTAAAAAAAAAGAGAAATAATTTAAATATGATGTTAATCATGGTGTTACGAATCCGTAATGCTGCTTCCTAGCATAGTTGGTTTCATCATTGGAAAGAATGTTTTACAGTCATCTGTATGGGACAGAGTCTGAGCGTCGTGTCGGGGGTCCCAGAGATTGGCGACAAAATTGGCGACCATTTGGCGACGTGGCGACGAATTTGGTGACTTTGGCGCCAAAATAGATAATAACCGAAACTTCGAGAATTTTCCCGATCCGTCCAGTAGGAACCGAGATATGCCTCGAACGTTCCTGATTGGTTGAGACGCTTCTAGCCCCGCCTCCTGAGACCTATAAAAGGGGCTGCAGCTGCCAGACGAAGTCAATCAGTAGAGTAGTCCGAGTCGGAAAAGTCGAGGACAGAGTAGTCGGAAGCGACGGAGTCAAGCTAGTGCTGAACTGAGCTGTGCGCTACTGTCTGCAGTAGATTCTGGTTGTATGCTGCTGTGTGTGTTGTTGTATGCTACACGTTTCGGGCGAAGATAATCGTCTTCTGTGCTGTATATAGTTGTCGCTTTTGTGCTGTCCTGTGTGTCTTCGTGTAAATAAATGTTGTTGTTTTATTTTCTACTGCCGTTTGCTGATTGAACGTTCTACACACCATATCACTTCCACTATCCAAACGAACCCCGGTAAAATTTCGTAACGTTTGATGTCAGAAGTGGGATAGTGGTTAATAGTGTATGGTGCTGACGAGATCCCAAGCAAAAATGGCTGATAGCGGTAATGGTGAGTTACTGGCTCTGTCGGCTGAGATGAAGAAATCTATGAAGGAGATGAAGCAAGGACAAGAAAGAATGGAGCAGGAGATGAAGCAAGGACAAGAAAGAATGGAGCAGGAGATGAAGCAAGGACAAGAAAGAATGGAGAAAAGACAAGAAAGAATGGAGCAGGAGATGAAATCCGGACAGGAGGAGCTTAAGAAGGACATCGTAAGTGTTAAAGAGGAATTCTCCAATATCATTCAGTAGAAGATGAATGCAATTGAAGATAAGGTGGCTTCATTTGAGAGTAAGGTAATTTCAGTGGAAACTAAAGTTTTGAAGATGGAAGAAAGTATTGACAAGGTTCGAGAAGACATCGGAAAAGAATTTGAACAGAAATTTGGGAAGGAGATTGAAAGCTTGAAGAAGCAGATGTCCCATGAACATGAGGAATCCAAAGAGATATTTACACCTTTCCTAGCGACGATTAAACTCTCAACATTTGACGGAAAAACATCCTGACAGGTATACAAAACTCAGTTTACTATGGTAGCGGAAGCTAATGGATGGAATCCTCAAGCCAAAGCAGCTTCGTTAAGAGGAGACGCTGCCTACATCCTTGAGACTCTTACGGAGGAGCAAAGACATGATTTCCAAGCTCTATCGAGTGCACTTGAGCTGCGGTTTGGAGAGAAGTGCACTAAAGAATACAGCCGATTGCAGTTAAAGTCCCGTTAGCTGCCGATATTCAGCGACTTTCCCATTTAGCATTTTCTGATTGCCCGGTTGAGACACGTCAAGATCTAGCTCTCCAGTACTTCATCGATAGTGTGCGGGATCCGGAAATACAGAAGGCTCTTCGACTAGCAGATGTCAAAGATATAGGATCTGCTTTAGTCTTTGCACACAAAATAGAAGTTGCCCAGCAAGCCATACGTACGGACCGACACCCAATCAGAGCTGTCTCTGCTGCAGATTCGGACTCTGATTTCGTAAAACAGATCGACGATCTGCGAAGAGAAATTCGGAGGTTAAAAGAGCGCAAAGATGGCGGAAGTACGAAAATTCGGTGTTGGACTTGTGGTATAGCAGGACACGTCCGTAGGAAATGCCAGGTTTCTAGAAGTGGTGGAAATAGTCAACAGCCCCATTTCAAGGTATTTCAAATTTCATACATAAGTGGCGACAATGGACTTAACGTGATAGGACAAATTGGTGACATCTCATGCAATATGGTTGTCGACACTGGAGCCAATGTGAGCATAATAAGAGAAGATCTGGCACGAAAATTAAAATTTGGCATAATCTGGACGCCGCCCTGCATTACTTTATAAACAGTGACGGGAGATAAGATTTATGTTCATGGGAAAGTCATCCTCGCTATACGCTTTGGAAATATAAACTACCACCATACGGCATTTGTAGCAGAAATTACCGACCCTTGCATTCTCGGACTAGATTTTCTGCGGAAATACGACTTCAAACTCGACTTCGGAAATAGTAGAATGAACTCAAAATTTGAAGACATCACTCTCTTTGGACTACACGCTGAACTGGAATCCAGTCAGAAAATAATAGCTGAAACTGACATCTCCTTATCGTCTAGGACTGAATGTGTAATACCTGGTTTGGTAGCAGATGACCGAAAATTCCGATTTTTGTAATGGATTATCCTGACACAGACCGTGCCAGAGCAGGAGTGTTGGTAGCTTCGTCAGTAGTGGACCTCTCAAAGGCAGTCATCCCAGTGAGAGTGGCTAACATCAGTGATAAGACGAAGATTATACAGAAAGGAGAGGTGCTAGCAACTTGCACTCCTGTCACTTGTATAGACAGGAAGTGCAATAGTCAGGACGTTTCTTCAGACGATCTAGTCCAAAATCTGCTGCAGCATACAGATTTAGATGAAAAACAGAGGTGTGCTGCTAGAGAGTTGATAAAAGAATTCCAGAACTTATTTTCCCGAACATCTGAGGACTTTGGAAGGACTCAACTAGTAAAACACCGAATTGATACAGGAGAGCATCCTCCTATTAGGCAGCACCCCAGACGACTACCATTCGCTAAACAAGAAGAAGTACAAACACTAATGAAAGAAATGCAAGATAATGACGTCATTGAGCCGTCATCAAGTCCTTGGGCGTCCCCCATCGTCTTAGTAAGGAAGAAAGACGGCTCTACTAGTTTTTGTGTGGATTATCGCCGGTTGAATGATGTCACCAAGAAGGATAGCTACCCTTTGCCAAGGATAGATGACACGCTTGATACACTTGCCGGCAATACCTGGTTTTCTACCCTGGACCTCAAGAGTGGGTATTGGCAAGTAGAAATCCATCCTGAAGATAAAGAGAAGACGGCTTTCACCACAGGACAGGGGCTATGGCAGTTTAAGGTTATGCCTTTCGGCTTGTGTAGTGCGCCGGCAACATTTGAACGCTTTATGGAAACAATTCTCGGAGGGCTTTCTTATGAAGTCTGTCTGGTTTACCTCGATGACATCATCATCATGGGGCATTCCTTTGAAGAACATCTTCAAAATGTTAGACGTGTACTGCAAAAGCTGAAGGAAGCTAACCTGAAATTAAGCCCGTCTATTCAAGCGTGAAGTCGCCTATCTTGGGCATATCATTTCGGCGGAAGGTGTTCGAACAGACCCGGATAAGATATCGGCTGTAAGACATTGGACCTGCCCGACGGATGTTCACCAGCTCCGGAGTTTCTTAGGCTTATGCACGTATTACCGAAAATTCGTGAAAAACTTCTCAACAATCGCCAGACCACTCCATAGGCCGACCGAAGCGAAACAGAAATTCATCTGGACGGACGAGTGTGACAACGCCTTCAACAAGCTCAAAGACGCCCTAACATCTGCTCCCGTCCTGGCATATCCTGAAATTGGAAAGCAATTTATTCTGGATACGGATGCAAGCCATGAATGCATCGGAGCTGTGTTGTCCCAAGAAATAGATGGACAGGAGCGTGTCATCGCCTATTTCAGTAAGTGTCTGTCAAAACAGGAAAGGAATTATTGTGTGACCAGGAAGGAACTTCTGGCTATCGTAAAGGCCGTAGAGAACTTCCACCCTAACCTGAACAGATCATGCTTCATTAACCTGGCTATTGAATTTTAAAAATCCAGAAGGTCAAATAGCCAGGTGGGTACAGAGACTACAGGAATATGACATGGAAATTCGCCACCGAAAAGGATCAGCGCATGGAAATGCAGATGCTCTTTCGAGAAGACCATGCTCGGAGAACTGCAAGTACTGCCCTAGAGTTGAAACGAAATTTGGCATGGTAGATCCTGTAGTTCGCCAAGTTACAACACCATCAACATCAGAATTAGATCCATGGAGTGACGAGAGCGTCCGGAAATATCAACTAGTTGAACCTGAAATAAAACTAATAACTGATTTTAAAGAGTCAACAGGCGGAAAGCCTAGCTGGCAAGACATCGCCCCTTTCCATCCTACAACGAAGCGTTACTGGGCTCTTTGGGATTCTCTCCATTTAAGAAATGGTGTGCTGTATCGCAAATGGGAGTCTGACGATGGAAAAGCATTCAGATGGCAATTAATACTCCCAAAGACAAGAATATCAACAGTCCTTAAGGAACTCCACGTCAGTCCGACTGGGGGTCATTTTGGTGTTACAAAGACTTTACAAAAAGTTCGAGAACGTTTCTATTGGAATAATGTGCGAAATGACGTGGAGAAGTGGTGTCGCACATGTGATCCCTGTGCTGCACGTAAAGGTCCTGGGAAACGCATTAAAGGAAGACTGCAGCTGTATAATGTGGGGCCACCTTTCGAACGAATAGCTTTTGACATCCTAGGCCCTCTTCCTAGGTCATCAGATGGCAACAGCAACATCCTGGTTGTCATGGACAACTTCTCCAAATGGCCTGAAGCTTATCCCATTCCCGATCAAGAAGCCCCGACTGTTGCAGAGATTCTAGTTCAAAATTGGATTTCAAGATACGGAGTCCCTCTACAATTGCACTCTGATCAAGGAAGAAACTTCGATTCGGCTGTCTGCAGGAGACTGTGTGAGATACTCGGCATCGACAAAATTCGAACTATGGCTTTACATCCTCAGTCAGATGGCATGGTAGAGAGATTCAATCGGACCATTCTGAACAGTCTCTCTCTCTCTTGGTGTCCAGCAATCAACAGGACTGGGACAAGAAACTGCCCCTTTTCCTTCTTGCCTATAGAAGTGCCGTTCACGAGACTACTGGCTATTTCCCATCCCAAATGCTCTTCGGACGTGACCTTCGTCTGCCTGCAGATCTACTGTTCAGCCGGCCTCCAGATGCTCTCTTGGTGCCTGAGGAATATGTCGAGAATCTCCGGACACGGATGGAGGAGGTGCATCATCTAGCCAGAGATAGGATCGGCATGGCTTCAGAGAAGATGAAGACCCGATACGATGCTACAGCAACGGGACGCAATTTCCACGGAGGAGATCAAGTGTGGTTATGGAATTTGAAACGTCGCAAAGGACTTTCTCCGAAGTTGCAGAACAACTGGGAGGGTCCTTATACAGTCCTTAAAAGACTGAATGACGTTGTGGTACGGATACAGAAATCACCAACTCAAAACCGAAGGTGATACATTGTAACATCCTAGCCCCTTACCTTGGCCAAGGTGATTAAGATCTTTTATAGTTCAGACCATGGTCGCTCATTATATAATAAATAATGTAAATCATTTATCTTCTTAATTTTGTTATTTTAGTATTGTAATTTATTTTTGTATTGTTCATGTATTTTGAAAATATTTACGCTGTATGTCATTTTGAGTATTTGTGATTTTATACTTGCTTATTGTGTGAATATGGTAATCCTGTAAGTAGATGCCTGTTACTCAGATATTGTACTACCCGGGACGTGCAGTCCTTAGGAGGGGGACAGTGTTACAAATCCGTAATGCTGCTTCCCAGCATAGTTGGTTCCATCATTGGAAAGAATGTTTTACAGTCATCTGTATGGGACAGAGTCTGAGCGTCGTGTCGGGGGTCCCAGAGCTCGGCGACCATCTGGCGACTTGGCGACGAATTTGGCGACTTTGGCGCCAAAATAGATAATAACCGAATCTTCGAGAATTTTCCCGATCCGTCCAGTAGGAACCGAGAAACGCCTCGAACGTTCCTGATTGGTTGAGACGCTTCTAGCCCCGCCTCCTTAGACTTATAAAAGGGGCTGCAGCTGCCAGACGAAGTCAGTCAGTAGAGTAGTCCGAGTCGGAAAAGTCGAGGACAAAGTGGTCGGAAGCGACGGAGTCAAGCTAGTGCTGAACTGAGCTGTGCGCTACTGTCTGCAGTAGATTCTGGTTGTATGCTACACGTCTCGGCTGAAGATAGTCGCCTCTGTGCTGTATATAGCTGTAGCTTTTGTGCTGTCCTGTGTGTCTTCGTGTAAATAAACGTTGTTGTTTTATTTTCTACTGCCGTCTGCTGATTGAGCGTTCTACACACCATATCACTTCCACTATCAAAACGAACCCCAGTAAAATTTCGTAGCAATGGATTATTTTCGCATCCATTTAATTCTATTTTTATATGTAAAAAAGCCATTATGAATTCTTTTGAAAAAACATTTCTGTAACAAAAAAGGTATTCATAATTATTTGGATTCTTCCAGGACGAGATTTCTGCAATTGAGAAACAAGAAACCTTGAGAATTTATCCTTATTCTCAGGCTATAATTCATGAATGCTTAGGATAATTTCCAATATAATAAAAAAAAACCTTAAAATTTATAATCCATATAATAGCTTTCATTAAAATATATATTACGAAAACAAATATTGTCTATTTCATTATACTGGCAAGAAAAAAGAAATCATACGTATATTCTTTATTAATTAATAGAAATCCAAATTAAGGCATAAATAAATTTAGTGCATTTATTTGTGAGCATAAAGATGATTTTAATGATATTAAGTTATTTACAATTAAAATTCTTTTTTTTAATGTTATCTTATTATTCAGACAGAATATCTTCATGTGGCAGCTGTTTAGCTCCCAATAAACTGTAATTCGGACAACGTAGGAGGAGGAGGGCGAGAAAAAAATTCCATTAGACAAAGAAACTGAAATTTTTATCTCTCTTTCCTAATTCGGAGATTTAACTTGGTTCCAATTATTATTTGTTCTAAGTCACAAAATTCGTTAAAAATTTTTACTTAAAAAAATGCAAGTTTTTACGAAACCATAGCATTTTAATATATTGTGGTGAATAGCATATAAGCCAGTTAACAACTACGCTGCACAGGAAATTGCTTTTGCATAATGGTTATGTTACTGGACTGCTAAACACAAGGTCACAGGTTCTATACCTAGCGCATCTCCAATCCACCACATTGGTGACCTCGGACGATGAACCTGCAACCTTCGCACAGCTGTTATGGCGTCATCTACCCGCTACCAAAGTCGTCAGACTCACTTGACGCAGCAACACAAAAGGCCGCAGCAACCACTCACTCACACACGCTCGCCATAACGCTAGGCGCTACTCAACTGGGTACAGGCCCATTAGACAACAGCTCAATACATCACCACTCAAAAGCAATATCATTCGTCTCACCTCCAACTCACTGGAGGGAGAGTCTGTGGTGAATAGCATATAAGCCAGTTAACAACTACACTGCACGGGCAATTGCTTTTGCATAATGGTTATGTTACTGGACTGCTAACCCCCAGGTTCTATCCTTAGCGCATCTCAATCCGCTACAGTATGTAAGAAATGTTATGTTTTAGAAAGTTTTTGCCTCAGTTTATGTTATATTTATGTTACAGGATTACAATTTATGTTACAGACAATAAGCATCTCAGATTCACTGAAAAATAGAGATGCATAATCCACTATTTTTTGAATAACAAATAATTTTGCTATTGTTATTTTTAAATATTTGTTCCAAATATCTGTTGTTTCAATCATATTATTAATTTAAAATTATTAGTTAATATTAAATATAAAATTTATTAATGTAATTAATACTAAATTTACTAATTTAAATAACGTGGGATTGAATTAATTTATCTATTTCAGCTTACTTCTTAAATTTGTCTTTGTTTTCAAAATTATTTATTTAATTTCTTTATTGGAGTAAACCATTTTCTGAAAAATTTGAATTAAATATATATGCCATTTCTTTAAATTGTTTATTTTAGTTCTATATTATACCAATAGATGGCGCCAGCAGTACACGGAATATATGCTAAGTCAAGTCACAAGTAATTAAAAAGGATTTGTATGGAATAGTGCATCATCAAATGCGAATATCGGAAAGTCAAGATTACTCTTATGAAGTGGAGCGGCGACTTCACACTTTCCAGTGAAGTCGCTCGTAAAATATTCGTCATCCCTACTCAAAAAGGAAAGACCAAAGGACATGCGTCAATATAGGAGTAATCATAACTTATCTAATCACTGTGCCAACATACCAGCAGAAGTGTAATAAACAATTTCTGGTCAATTTTTTAATCAAGAATATTTTAGAATATTAAAATCAAATTGTATGGAAATTTGTGACAGTGAGACTGATTTCATATTTTTGATTCCAATTCTATTCATGGGTTATCTGTTGAAAAATGAAGAAATAAATTCTAAATTTTTTTTGGCAATGGTTGGAAGAGCATGTGCGATGAAAACGTAAACAAAATTCGAGCACGCTGCTTCGGATACTGAATGAGATCTGCAAATTTCGTAAAATATATTAAACAAAGAATTTTTTAAGAAATTATCTGATCATGGCTGATAATGAAATTCACAAACAAGAAAACTTGGAAGGAAATACGGAACTTTCTTCAACCCAACCAGTAATATCGAAAAACCAACTAAAAAAACTTAAAAAGCATCAACGGTGGTTAGAAACGAAAGCACAACGTAAAGCCAAAGAAAAATTAAAACGAAAGTTAAAAATACAAGAAGCTAAAAAAATGGGTAGAGATTTAGGACCCAGTCGAAAACTTTTAAAATCTCAAAAAATGTGTGACTCGACATGTAAATTAAAAGTCTGTTTCGATCTTTCATTTGCGGATGTTATGACAGAACCGGAATTTTCGAAAGCATTCAAACAGTTACACAGATGTTATTCTATAAATCGACGGGCTCCAGCACCATTGCAGCTGTATATCACAGGTTATTCCGATGCTACTAAACAAAAAATGAGCAAAATGTCTGGTTGCTTTAATTGGGATATTAATTTCAATTCTTCTCGACACACTGATATGTTTGAAAAGAAGAATATAATTTACTTGACCAGTGATTCACCTAATGTTATTGATGAACTGGATAATGATAAAGTTTATATAATTGGTGCACTTGTTGATCATAATCGTTTGAAGAATATCTGTTATGATAAAGCAGTGGAGGATAATGTTGGACATGCTCGCTTACCATTGGATATGTATTTTAAATTCAAAACAAGAACAGTGATCACTATAGATCAAGTCTATTTAATATTTCTGCGATTAACACAAGGTAAAACCTGGATTGATGCAATCATGGATATAGTTCCAAAACGTAAAGGTATAGAATTAAAAGAATATTCTGATGAATGTGTTAAAGTAACGCAGGCAGATTTTGCATTTGAAAATAATAGTTCATTAAATGCTGTTGAAAATAATAATGAGAATTCACATAATCATTCTGATTTAGAAAATAATGAAACTCTTAAAGAAGAAGAGGAAATGAAGACAGATACTTAACAGATTATTAAGAAGTTCTTTATTTTTCACATTGAATGATTTGAATTTCAAAATATCATATGTAAAAGAAATCATAATTTCAATAAATTGAATTGAAATATCACATTTTGTTTGCATTACATTACAGTTATTTTAAGATAAACTTTTACAAAAAGGTTACTTGTTTTAGCAAATGTTTCAAAAGAATTACTCTACAATGGCTATTTAATTAAAAGCTACATTTTCTTTTCTTATCTACTTTTCAAAATATTTCTGTCAATAAATAAGTAATAAATTCAGAAAATTTAGATAAGTTGAGAATTTTTTTATGTTCTCTAAATAAATATCACATTTGGATTTCCTATAAACCATGTTTTATGTATGGAAATGTTGAATTTTGAATGTAATGGTGAAACTCATATTGACAATATGTTTGTAAAGTTATATCAGTGATCTCCATGACAGGTGAAAAATATATTGTGCATTTTCTGTGATATATTAAGTTTTGTAAAATTTTAGTGGTTTTAAGGGTTTTAGAAGGAAGCTTTTGAAATTAAACAAACTTCAATTTTATTTCTAGAGCTTATTGCATAAACAAAATTCTTTCCAACTTTATTAATTAATAATAAATAAATTACTGGGATAATCCAAAGCATTGTTGTAAACTAGGACAGTGCAGTATTTTATAATTCATAGTATTTATGTTTTTTATAAATTTTACTGACTACTAGGCTAATAACAATTTTTTAATTGATCTGCCAGTATCTGCGAAGTGACCTTTCACAACCCGTATAGCACTGGATATATCTTTCTTCAGTGGTAGATTTCTGACTAGCAGTAGACTGAGAAAGGGTATTGATAAAAAAATTATTGGCCAGACCTATTCAGGTAAATAAATATATAAAAAGTATTCATTCTATGAATTATAAAATATTAGGATAATGTTAATATTCTTTCTACTATATTTAGTTAGGTTTATATTTGTTCCATTTTTGTTTGATATAAGAACATCTGCTTTTTGCACTCATGGAAATTCCACAATCTGGAATCATTATTTATAAATATTTAATCATTATATATAAATATATTTTTGCAAAGTTACTAAAATAAATAAACATATTAATTATGTTAAAAATGTTTTGAAATGTGAAATAAAATTTACCAATTTATTTTTGGAAAGTTCTTATAATATATATTGCTTATTGATGTAAAGTGCCTAAATCTGACAAGCTGGCCATTTTTTTTTTCCTCTATACCACACTGAATATTTAATAAAAACAGACAATAGCAATGAATAATACTAAAATGGCTTATACTAATAGCAAAATATTAATGTAAAAAATTCAGTGATTACTTTTATTTTACAAATCAGCTTTATTGAAGAATCCAGCTTTATTTGATGAATTTGCAAGTCAATTTAATTTTTCCAAATTTATTTTCCAATTGATGCAATTAGATCTGTTTATCACTTTGTTCTTCATTTATTATAAGTAATCTTATTACTCATATTTCTAAAATTTTATTTAAAGATTTAATTATATGCAATATTTCTAATTTCTTATGGAATTCTATCAAATTTGTGAATCTGATTGCCTCACTACTCCATTTGATACTTTGTGGTTAGATATGCAAGATTAAGCATATTCACATAAGCATGTTGGTATACATGTTTAAGCATGTTTTGAGGTATTTGAATGAATAGGCTTTTGACTTCAAAAAGAACTTGAAAAATATTTTATCCATTTTTCACTGCATTTAATGCAAATGTAATTTTATCTCAACTATTGTTTTATATCCATACAATCTCATCATAAAATTTCTTCGAATCTTGGTTTTCATTACCATGATCTGAAATACTTTTTTGTCTCATTGAATCTGCTTCCATGTAAAAATAAAATATTTGTTTTATTCTGTCACTACTTATATTGCTTCACCAGAAAGATAAATATTTATATTGTATTGCATTCACTAAAATTATGATATTTCATTGAAAAGTTTGTTATCAAATTCTTTACTTTACTGAATTAAATATCTGTTGAAATAATACTTTTTATAATTATTTAACTGAACGTCAACTGTTGTTAAACTTAAGTTTTAGGTGAATTAATATGATAGTTTCTTTAGTATGACAATCTTGAATTTCAGTTTGCTGGCCAAGTACAGCAGTAAAAGGTAGCAAAAGTCTGCACATTTCTTTGAATAAGAAGGATAGAAGTGTTTTGCTGTCATGCTTATGAAAAAGGATCAATAAATTTGTTTCTATGATATGTAAAGTAAACATTTCTTTGGTATATTTATTACTTTGTAATCCAACATTTTCTTACGTTTAAACTGTAGTTAAAAAATCAGTAAGCAATAATACTAACTTTTTGAACTCAAAATTTCCTCTATCTTCTAAATAATTAATATTGAATTATATTTCATTGGCAAAACAAAGATCTGTGAGTATTGAAAAAAATACTGAATTAATAATTCTGAATTAATAATTAATAAATACTGAATTAATAACTTTTGCACTTGTTTTCTTTTACTTGGTCTGTCATAAATTTCTTCTATTAAAGAAATAATCCTTTAAATTCTCCTGTTTGTTTCAAAAAGTATTTAAGGGTTTTTATTTATTTATAAAGTAAGTTTTTTATATGATAGTACATTAAAAAACTGAATATAGAATTTTTTTTAAATAAATCTATTTAATCTTAACACTTGAAACATTATACATTCAGTTTTTGAAAAACATTGAAACATTCAGTTGAAAAGCATTTAGCATTTATAATTTTTAAAAATTTTTCTCCCTAGTTCTCTAGAGCCTTTAACAGTTGTTTGTCATATGCTGTTTTAAATCCCTCGTTATATATTTGAAACTTTAAAAAAGTTACTTTAAAACTTTGGGTGAACAGTCTAGTAAGTTTTAATTGTTTTAATAAAAATATATATGCATAATATATGAACCAGTATTAATTCAGTCTAAATATACTGATTAATCTATTAGTCAATGGAATTTGGAATACTATGACATTCTACCCTTTTCTTCTACACATATATTTCAGTTATAAAAAGAAATTCATTTTATTTCATTTAAATCTGAGATTTAAAAGATGGAGAAAAAAAAAAAAACTGCTTTCTTGTTGGTAATGACTGTTTTCCTAAGAATTAGCTGGTATTTTTCTAATCCTTCAACTAAACTAAAAGATTAATAGAATTAATCAACTGAAGTAAAAGATTAATAGAGTTTCCATTGTTTTACTACCTGAAAGAAGATATCATTTCCCAATCCTTTATCTGTTATATTTCAAGATATTCATAGTGAGACTTTTAATAATCATAGTGAGACTTTTTATCGTATCCATAATGTAAATTTATTTTGTAGCCTTTTCTGTTCATTGCATCTTCCAAGACAAAGATATTCAAATAAAATTGCAGAATTCTGCTTCAAAATAATGTAATTGTCAAAAAATTTGAATCCATCGAATCTCCATGTTTGAGACCTCCATGAATACGAAAAATGTAGTTTTGGAATTTTGTGTTTCTATCTGCGAATACGGTTACTAAAAAATAGTTTGAGCTGTACAAATGAAATTTGGTATATGAATTTGACACCAAATTTGTACCTTTTTGTTAGATTTTGAAAGCAATCCACCAAGAAGAAATCTGAAATACAAGTCCTCATCATCATAATATTCATCTAAATTGAAGATCAGTATCAAATTAAGAGCCATATCTATTGAAAGATTCATCACTTGTACATTCATATATTCAAAATCGTAATTACTTAGGTAAATTGGTTCGCAGTTTTAGCATTACAGATTCTTATTAAATTTTCAATCAAATCTTTCAAAAGATTGATCATATGTTCTTTCCATGCATATAAGTACAATAACAAAAACACAATGATTTAAATTAAAGAAATTCCATATATTATCCTGCTATTATGATTATTGTTCTATCATAAGTGTTTGTTTCAATCGGTTGGCAAAAAGGTATTCAAAATTCTAATACTTGTTTATTACCCAGATGCCAACTATTAATCGCCAGAGATTGCTAGTAAAAACGTCATGCACATGTTAAACATTTCATATTGTCCATGTGTATAATACTAATATACTGTTTTTCTTTATTATATTATGATGAACACTACTCTTATATGCGAGATTTTTTTAATAAAAATCTGAGCATTCATGATCTTGCTTAAGATCCACAATTTAACAGAGAGAGAGGCAATACCATTATTAGAGAGTAGAAGAGAAAGTATAGAGGAAACTAGCTGATTTTTTTTTCTGCTAAATAAATATTTGCTTATTACAATATTTATATCAAAACTCTTAAAACGACTAATTCTTTTTACTAATGAATTTGTATTCTTATTACATTAAAAACTGGTAACAAAATCTTCATTCAAAAATCATTAAAAAAATCAATATATTTGTAATTTTTAAAGATATCCATATTCATTACTTTTATTTATTATTAATCTATTTTGCTACAAGAGAATATTATGTAGTTAATATTAACAATCAGTAAATTTTTAATGAAAATTATTACATTTGTTTTTCTTTTGATAATATCAACAGATTATGAAGCTTTTACTATTTTGATGTGCTATATTTTACTATAATGGTGATGATATTCTTGCTTAAAGTATTTTGTGTAGCAGGTAAAATTTCGTATTATTAAAGATTAGAAGAAAAATGTGCATGATATAAAAAAATGGTTATAAACTATGCTGAATCAAACAAATGAAATTATGGTCTGGCATTTGAAGGAAAATAGCAAAATTTATTGTTCAGTAAATTTATATAAAGTTCCATTTTGCAAACAACTGCATTATTAAACATAAATTGTAATAATGTGTTTATCAAAATTTTACAAATTTTAAGATATTAGATACTGCAGACAAATAAAGCCATGAGCTAAATCTTCAATTTTTTCAACAATTATTTTCAATTTTAATCTACTAATGTAAGAATCCAAGCAGAAAATGTAATCCAATGAGATGCAGTAAAATTATCTCATGGTACTTTTTCTCCGGCATTGAGAAAATAATTTATAATCATAATGATAACATTTAAATTTCAAATTGCTTTTTTCTTTGATTATTTTTTACAAAAATCAGTTACCCATAAAATTTAATGAGAACTGGATTTGGTGATTTCAACAAATTAATTGATATTCCTAATATTTGAAATTAATTTATCTTTCTAATTAGTTTTTTTATAGAAATTAATAGAATTAAAAAATTGAGATTGATAACATCCTGTTCAATAATATTTATTTTCTAAAAATCTTTAATTTTGACTTTTCATTGAAAATTTAAAATTGAGAGACAATCTCAAAAATGTAAATTTTTTAAAATTCATTCATCACAGCTTGGAAAAAGAAGTAGAAATTTATGCTTTCTGTACTCACAAATTCTTTTAAATCAATTTCAGTTGTCAAAAATAGTTCATTTTTTTTAAAAGTAAACTTTTAAAGTCTATATATCTTTTTTCTATTCTAATATATGCATACAGATAAGATTTTAAAGCATATTTAGCTCTAAGCAAAAACTGACGAATATTTTCCGATTTAACATGGCATTGGAACTATGCAGTGCTTTGTCCATAATTATTTAGTTATTTTTTTCCCCATAAGATGCAGGCAAGTGGACTAAGAAAAAAATTAATATTCAGATATCGGCTTTTTTTAATTTTGTGCACAAAATCAAACATTATCTGCTGCAATTTTCACTATATTGCTGAAGTATTCACCATTGTTCAGTGAATAGGTGTTCAAATTTGTGTTGCTTCTGAAAAGTCTTTAAAAATTAGTTCTTTGCTTTTGATATGTTTTTGCCATCAGAATAGCAGTGCTTTCCTATCTAAATAATTAAAAATACTTATCTTTATATATTTTAATTATTAAAATTCATCTTTTCTTCCTAAAAGATGTCTAAAAATATTTGGTTGAGGTTTGTTTGCATAATTATTCAAGACGAATTTCTGTAAATTCATTAAAGATTTCAGTTTTCAGTGAGTTGCTGGAATTATTATCTGTTTATATGTAACTAATTTTATCCAATTTCAGCAAGTTTAAAAAATAAATTTGTGTTCCATATTCATATCTTCATAAACATATTTTTGATTCTTTCTATCATTAATGCTTATCTGAATGCAAAATTTATGTTTTTTCAAATTATAATCACAATGGCATTGCTTTAACACTGTTTAGCTTGGTATTTTATTATAAAATAATACTGAAGCATATTTGTATAAAAATATCTTTATTTATAAATATACACTATACATAACAAGTATTTGGTATTTTGCAATAAAAGGCAAGCCACAGATGAAGATCTCTCATGATATAATTAATTTTACTGACTTTTCTGACTGATTAATTTTACTGAATTTTACTGATTAATTTTACTGACAAGACATAGTATTTTCTTTATCTTGAAAAGATTAATTACAATATGATTGAAATTAAATGCATATATCTTTTAAGCAAGCTTCTTCACTTTAAATAGTGAAATGTATGTGTTACTTATTAATTTTCTTTTGTTTAAAGCATTTGTCCAAGAAATGAAGAATTAATTTTTTTTTAATAATAAACTCTTATTATTTTTCATAAAAACAAAGTCTAAAAGTCAATAAATAAATGATAAAATAATATAAATTAAACATTAAAAATTAAAATAGTTTTATATTCAAATTATTCATTTCTGGCGATTTCTATAATTACAAGTACGGAAGATTTATTCAGTGTAATTTTCTTGTAAAAATGTAACTTGAAGCGACACATAAGTAATCCTATATAAAATCTGTATTTGATTTTTTAGTGCATTCTTTCTTTGCATTATATAACAGTTTTCTCAAGTGGATCATAAGATATTTCAGTATATTAGTTTATCTAAAAGAAGCTAGTAAAAAAAAGTCATATTAATTAAATGCTCAATCCAATAATGAAAAATATGACTACACATAAATGACAGACACTTAAAAATGAAAATATGATCTGCCTACTGACTAAATAAGCAGGTGAAATTTATCACAAATCTGTTCCAAGCTGATGCACAGGACTTCTATCTGACTTGTAAGTGTAGAAATTGATGCTGCTCGTTGAATAGCCATGACCTATTGAACTAGCTTCTGGAATTTGACGACGAGGAGATGAATAAATTTGACTATATTCTGGAGTCTGACGGCGAGGTGATGTATAAGGTTGACTTTCAGGAGTCCTCCTTAAGGAAGAAGTGTAAGGTGGATTAAATGGACCATAGGTTGGATTATATGGATAATTAATATCTCCCTTCTCATGTTGTGGTGGAAAATATATTGTATCATAAAGGGAAGAGTTTGGATCCACTTTGTTTACATATGAGTACTTGCTTGATGTTGTTGAATTTGTGTCTGACATATCCTTCGGTTGAATTGTTGAACTTTCACTGGAGTCTGAATTTTTATTCTTCTGCAAGGTCTCATAATGCGAGATCAACGAACCTGCTGTCCAAGAATTGACTGGACTGATGACTGACACATTTAGAGCATTGTTGCTTTGACACAGTGCATCACGTGATTCTGCTTTATGAACTTCCTCCAAAGACGGTCCCCCACCAAACTGGGAAAGGATTTTTTGACGTTTTGCTTCTTCCTCTTTTTGATTTTTGCGTCTACGAGCACAGTAAAGGAAAAGAATAATTCCGATGATGGCAAACAAAAACAGAAAACCAATAGATAAACCTATAGCAAGCTTAAAATTGTCGCCCTTTGGTTCTTTGCCTTGATGAAAATCAGTAGGGTCAACTGTTATGTCTGTGATGGAAGGAGTTGTGGGTTTAATGAAAGGCATAAAAGGTGCATCATAATTAATTTCAACAATATTTGAAATCTCAGAGAAATTTCCCTCAGAGTTTTCTGTGCGCATAGCCAGATAATATACTCCACTCGTTGCATTTATAGGTTCAATTATAAGACTTTGGGAAGATCCAGCATCAAGTGGTTCCAGTATTTGACCATGAATGCGGAAAATGTCAATAATTAAAACATAATCAGATTCAAAATTATTCAAGGCATCATCACGGCTACTGAACATTCTTAGTTGGTAGTCAGTGGCTGTAAAATAAAAGAAAATTAATTATGTAAGAAAGAGTAAATGTGTTTTAAGTAGTAACTTAGTGCAATATCAAATAAGCTTTTATTACTCCTTTTTAAAGAAATTACGAGTTGAAGCTTTGTTATAATTTTTAAATAGTAGTATTCAAAACAGATTTCAAATGGCAATATAGAAATTAATAAAATATATATTTTGATATAGACTGCTGGATGTTGCATACAGCATGTTTTTAAAATATATTAGTAAAATAAAATTTCTAATACGGATACTAATTGTATAACAACATTTCTGCAAAAAAAAAGAAAAAAAACTGGATTGGATATATACTTAAAATGTCCTCAAATGGTAATACAAAAATTGCCTTAGGCACTTGGTGGAAAGCAGAAGGCCAAAGTCCAACTAGCTCATGGCTATATAAGAAAGAGTCTTTTGGATAGCTAATTGGGGATGTGCTTAGAATGCAGCAAAAGACCGGTTTAAATGTGCAGGTTAATGCAGTTGTGATTTCCTTCACGCACCAGTTTGGTGTAAGGAGAAATGATGATAATGAATAAACGATGCCTTTAAAATCTTTTTATTCAAAATGCATAAAAGAAATTGGTAGCTTAATATTCAGGGGCAAGGGTTTACTGATGCCATGGGCTCCTGTTTTAAAGGCCGTTCTCAGGGCAAAGCAATTGACTTCTAGATATTCAATAGAATACCAGACTGCACATCGTAATTTGGAGTCCTTGCTAGATAACAAGATAGGTATCCAAGCCAGCATTTCTTTCTTGAAATTTTCCACTCTGCGTTAGTGGGAATATAGTTACATCCATGAATTTTAAATGTAAATGTAAACTGAATAGGGCTGCCCTTTGGATATTGAGGCTCAGACAAAAATATAAAATGGGGCCCACAATTATTTTTTTAAAAAAAGGTGAATAAATAATTGAAATCTTAGGAATATATGCAACATTATTCTTATTTAAACAATTGCATTTATTTTATTTTATTCCTATTAGCTAAGTAGTAAGCTAAGTCGTTCTCTTGTTCCTAGATGGCGCTACTATAAAAACAAGAGACGCTCCCCCACCGGCTTAAAATCGCTGTCTTCGTAACAGCGGGCTTGTCCATGGCAAATGCCATAAGAAACAACAACAATATATTTTACAATATCTCCATACTGAGTTCAATATTCTGAATTCCTTACAATATCACGAAGACATCTTAACATTATTATAGGACCTTTTGTACTGATAGTGTTACCAATGTTAATATAAAAGGGAAAGTAATTAATTCCTGGAAAAGAAAATTTTATTTCCCGGCTTTAATTATAGTAATTTATATATTATCTCAATTTGATTTAAGTCTCCGTATTTTCAGTGGAAAGAAATATTTGCCAGCTCTTAAGTTGGATAGTCATTTCTGGTCTAACTAATAGTTTCTCGAGGATGGTAGTTCCAGGCATGGGTCAGTCTTACTAAAATCGGAACCTTAATGTAGGATCATCTAATTTAGAAATCAAAACTCTCCCACAAGATCATTATGGTCATTAAATGGACTGGAAAAATGGAAATCAAGGGTTAATTTAATCCGGATTCTGTGTTTTCTTTCACTTGACAACGCATTTTAAGAATTTTAAATCTTAAAATCTCATTAATTCAGTCATTACCTTGCCCATGGTCATAATTATTTCCAGGAGCTGTCCACTTTAAAAGGTAGGTCATTCTGTTCTTTAACATCAACACCTGTTCCACTCGTAGGTCATTTATCCTCCTTGGTGGAAAACTAATCCTTGCATTTTCAGTTGCTACATAAAAGCTTCCATAGGTTGCAATGCGCTTGAACGGCCCAGCATCGTAAGTAACTTCTGAAGGATAAGAACTTCCACAGCACCGGAAAGATTTTGAAACTGAAAACAATTATGAATTATTGAAAAATTCATTTTTTAAATCTTAGCAGATGTTTACAAGATTAAGATAAATAATTTTTTTCATTTCTCTGATAAGTCATTCATACAGCTTTCGTCCTTCAGACTGGAAATTAACAGAAATGCATATGTAACTCAGTGAACAAGACCACTACCTCAGTTACAAATCAATGAAAGACACAGTGGCTTTTTAAATTTTTATTATCTATGGTTATCATGAAATTAATAACCAAAAATAAAAATGGTTATCATAAGAATAGATTGTGTATTTTGTTGATTATAATGCAAATACTTATCCTCCGTTCTGAATTCTTTGGTTACTTGTAATTAGTTTATTTCGTATATGCATAATATAACTGTCTGATTTAGTTTAGTTATATTAACGTCTCGTTTTTTAAAGCAAAACTAGGGCTATCTTGGGACGGACCTCATAATTTTGAACCGTGGTCAGGTAACGAGAACGACACCTGAGCGGGCACCCTTTCTTCAAACTTCCACACCACACCATACGGAGGATGATTGACCCCGACGCATTTAACGTGCTCCAGATATACTTACACGACGGTTCTCCAGTGGAATCGGGTCTCGAACCTGAAACCGTCCGATTCTGAAGCGGAGACCTTACAACCAGACCACCGCGACCCATGACTATCTGAATAATTGTTTGAAGGGGAAGAAAGGAGATCTAGTATAATTGGAAACTTTAAATAGTGCATAATCAGTGCTACGTTTTCAGTTGATTAAGCTTTATGATCATATAAATTTTAGAAATGGATTAAAATAAATCTAGGTATCTATACTTAATAAAAGGAAATGTGTATTTACAGTGTCTAAATAAATCTATAGTATTTACCGCCGAGAAATTGTCGGATAGATAACTGTAATAGTGATTCAAAGCAACTTGAAGATAATTTTAAAATTTAATGTGGATTCCCCCCCCCTCCCCCCGATTTTTAAAGGGTACATATCAATAATATCTAAAGATTATGTATGGGCGGGAATCTGCTCACCGTTGAAGAGAACAAACTATTTTTTTTAATTAAAGAAAAACGCGTTTTGCCCTTCTCACTCGAATTACCGAATTTTTTTAAAATTTAAACTTTATTTTTAATTTTTTATAAAGAATTTAAGAATTGAAATTTCAGTATGCATACACATACACAACGGGTTTTCTATGAAATCGAGTTTCAAACCTTTAACGCGGCCAGACTTTTAGCAGCGACTTTTCCACTAGACCGCCGTGATCATTTAAAGCAAAGAATATTCAATACGAATTGAATTTTTTTTTTTTATTAGACTTCGAAATTCATCGACAACGAAGCAATTAATAGACAATGATAACTTTTTAATTCGTTGATCCTTTTGGTTCTATAATTAAAAATGGAATTAATAACTAATTTGTATATTATTGAGGTATTGAATAGATTGTTCTCCCAAATGCTCTAAAGAGTAAGGAAAGTTTGAATGTAGTTTTGTAGTAATTAATTGAATATTTAATATTTTATGGATAAAAAATTATGTTTTTATGAACAGAAAATATTTTAAATGTTTACATATCTATTGAATGAAAAAAAAGGATTTTTCAATCATTTATTTGCCTAAGATTTGTTGCTCACTATGTTCAAATAAATTTAAAGCCAAATATTTCCATAAATTATATAAACTGACAATTAGTTTATAAAAATTTTTTGATGCAATTGATAGTTTTATTTTAATTAAAACACTAAAATTGCAAACGATAAAAGATTTTGTGTATTATATTTTATGTAAAAGTATTTTTTTAAAAAATATTAAAGATTTAATTAAAAAATATTAAATAAAAATATTTTATCCCAGGCTTTGCTATATGTATATATCATTTAGTGTCAGAATAAAAAAAATAAAGGCTTCTTAAACACAGCAGTTTATTTTGAGATTACCTGCTGACAATTCTCCAGATTGATTGCCGGAAGTAAATGATTCAGCTACAGTACTTAAAATATAGTATCCACTTCTTGGCACTTCAGAAAAATAACGAGAAAATAGTCCATCATAGGCGGTTATATCAGGATCTAATAAAGTGAGGAGTAAAGGTTGTTAGAATGCCATTCAATAATAAAAACGAAAATAGAAATACAAATTATTACTAAAATTCACCTCCATCTCCCTGGTCCATGAGATCCAGTCTGACTTCTTTCCCTGATTCAGGATGGTATAGGATAGCATACACTGTGGTATTCAAAACAGGTAAATGTTCTTTCTTCACTTCCGAATAAAAAGTCATAGGAGGACGATTTGGCAGCATATCCTAGAAGATATTTATCCTTTAATTTTAGTCAAGGATAAAAAATATTGTGTTGTTCTTTGAATCAGGTCTAGTGAATGAAATAATATTGTTACGAATCTGTGAAACTGTTTCTCGTCATATTAGTCTTCTAGTAAAAAGAAATTTATAGATTCTTAATGAATGCTTAGCGTTTCTTTAACAAGAAATATGAATTCTGAAAAATACAAGAATTATGGCCTATCTCTATTATGGAATCCAGATTTGGAGATTCTTCCAGTTTTCACTCCCTCTCTTCTTTTTGAACTCGGTACAGAAAGATGAAAGTTTTGTTTGCTTATATAATAATTGTCCTGTGTTATTTCCATTGGCTTCATCGATACATCCATATAATAGTCCATTCAGTGATGGATTTAAGCATTTCGTGGCTTTTAAGTAATGTATTTTATGTGGCTCTTCTTTTATGAAACTGGTCGATTTGGTTTTCATTTTAACATTTTTAAAATAGGTTAATGATTAATTTTGATTTACTTTTTATATTTTTGAAAACTTTCTTTCATATTTGAGTTTAAATGGTGCTTTATTTGTGCTTTTATTTGTTATTTTATGTGCATCTTTGGAAGTCAGCTGTTTTGCATTGAATAGTGACTGCAAATTTGCATCCAATTCTGAATTAGATTAAAAGGTGTATTATCTAATTAATCTTACTCCTATTCTGTTTATGTGAAATCGAATCATGTGACAATATTGTGCCATTAAAAGTTTAAGTGTCTAGATTCTCTATTTCAAACTATGTATTGTTCCTCACAGTAATATAATATAAATTTCTAATTCTCCACATAGAAAAATTACGCTTATTATCTGTACAGTCTTTCTAAACTTTTAATAATGGAAGAAAAAAAACAAATATTTAATGAAACAATGAAAATGATTTTAATTTCATTGCAACAATGTAATTTTGTTGAAAATTAGGCAAAAAATTCAGAAATTATCAAAATCGGAAAAACTTTGTACAGCCATTCAATTGTCATTAAAAAGATATTTTTAATTGAAAAATGTTTTAAAAATTAGTTTTATGTAATAAATTTTCGAAAATTACTGCAGAAAAAAAAATTTGTTTCAATTCTAATTAAAATTTTTTAAAAAGCATTCCAAGGTACACATTTCTACTTTTTAAAGTATATCTGTGTTAAATATGGAAATTCTTGGTTTAAAATGTCTGTTCTGTAGGCGCAAATTCTGAGACACTTTATTATTTTTGTGTTTTACAACTTAACTTTGCTTATAGGTACAATGGGTTATGACAAAAAATACCAAGAAACAATTTCACCAAATTATAAAAATATATTCAAGTGCATTATTATTTATTATGGTAAATTTTGAAAAAATTTCACCTATATAATTTGATAATTGAAATCGTCAAATTGGCGACATTTTTTCTTGGCTCTTTTTGGTCATCATTACAACCGAAAAGTATAGTCTTGATACAACATATATCTTTTCCCATACTACTACAGCTATCACATGTCACAGAAATTATGTGATGTATATCTATTAAACATCTATATTATCAATATCACACAAACCTTAGAGGTCTCCTCTATATTAATCAAACATCTATATTATCAATATCACACAAACATTAGAGGTCTCCTCTATATTAATCAAACATCTATATTATCAATATCACACAAACCTTGGAGGTCTCCTCTATATTAATCAAATATCTATATTATAAATATCACACACACCTTAGAGGTCTCCTCTATATTAATCCAAGTTTTCATATTGATAATTCCATCTTTCTTCGAAGCAGAAGCTCTGACAATGACTACAGTTGGCTTATTAAAGTCGGTTCTTCTCTCAAATGTTAAAGACCACTCACTGGACTGATGAAGAAAAAGAAAATAGGTTATTGATAAGCTATTATAGTTCTTAATAAATTTTCATTGAAAAAATTGAATACTAAGAACAGTGTCCAGTTTCTCGCCAAGCACTATAAAATTTGGGCTAATCATCTGAAAAAAGTCGCCAAAACTCTAGCTACATGAATGGCTACTAAATACTATATTGTCAGGTTTAATATATTTGGCGAGAAATCTTCAAAAGTAAAATTTGACTTTGGCAATCAGACACTATTCTTAATTCAGGCCAATTGAATTCTATAGTAAACATTAAATATTTGCGAGACATCCATATATTATCGCCAAAATGCAAAAGTTCAAAAATTCATATGATTGAAATCGACTACTCGGTACTTCTTCATATCGAAAGTGGATGTTAACCCGCCAAGATCAAAAAGCAAGATGGTTGCTAAAGTCAACAGTGCAATGATATAGATTGAATTATAATAGTGGCCATAGTTAATATGCTCTGGCAACTTGGCATTTATTGGCGATATTCAGATTCATTTATTGGCGATATTCAGATTTTGCTAAAAATTAAATTTCTGCTGTACGACCTTTTTATTTTTATTATTATTATTATTTGACAGTACGATATAAAATGACCGATTTAATTTTGTTGCAACACATTAGATAGGAAATAATAATGTTCTAGATATTCAACAATTATTTACTCACATTCATGTGAAATTATTATGACTTTTATTGATTCATGAATGAAGTATGCAAAGAGAAAGCATCGTTGTCATCAACCAGCGGGAGTGGTTTCCCAAAAATTTCTCGCATACTCTCTAATAAAAGAGGCGTTCCAGAGAACTCCTTGTATAGCTTTATTGTACAATAGTTACGAAACATTAATCTTTGGCGCGAAATTATCATTTTTACTAAATTTATAGAGTGATCCTTGGCGAGTTTTTTTGCGATTACCCATTAACAAGCCGAAATGGAATTTATGCTTTAGCCGCTTTTTTCTCAATGCATTGAAACAAAAATTTGACACAAAACTACACTTGCTAATCTCAAAATGCCAAACCAAATTTGATATATTTAAGAGTTCGTGTTTTCGAACTATCGCGTTTACATCGTCGCCCTTGTTGGATTTATCACAAAATTTGATATGTATTTACTAAAGATGTTAAATCTATGTATCAAATTTTATCCATTGAACTCTCTTCTTTTTGCATTTATCGTGTTAAGATATATTCGAATAGCTGAAACAGACAATCTCCCTCTGAATGGATGCTGTCCAAAATTTAATTCTACAAATTTGGTGTAAATATCATATACCAAATTTCATACGTCTAGCTCAAAGCGTTTTTGAGTTATCTTTGTCACAGATAAACAGAGGGGCATTCTACAAAAATGTGTTTTTCAAATTCAGGCTGGTTTAAAACTTGGAGATTCATCAAATTCTCGAGTTCGAAATTTTTTTGACGATTGCAATATTTTTTTATACTTCGTACCAAGATTTCGATTAATCTCTTACAGTTTAAGAATTTCATTGAAAGGGAAGTTTAAGCTTATTTCTATCTATTGACAAGATAATCCATAAACGCTAGAAAATGAATATCTGGAATACGGTCTTAGCACCAAAATTGTAGATTTCTTTCAAATTTTAGATAAAATTCGTTTATTGGAAGTCTGCTTATGAGCTCTTCCAAATGCATGGGAACACGTTCATTAAGAAACATTATGAGCCGAAGTAATAAAATCTGGTACAATATTTCGTCATCAAAATTGTAAATGCTTATCAAATTTTGGTGTTCTAAAAATCATTTTTGGACGTATTTTTGTCTGTGAAATCGACAAATCAAAATGCTTTTGAATTAGAGCGATAAAATTTAATATTTAATCTATAAAATAAATGTGTAAATTTCTATCAAAATTTGGAAAAGAAAATGACTGATTGTCTAAGTATAATAAAAGGTAGAAGAGACAACAAAGTTAATATCTTCCACGACGAAAGAGAGAGTCATGCTTTTGAAATTGTCTTCGTAACACAATAATACCCAATATTTCGTTATGCCCTGTTAACAGGTTAATGTTTAATTTTAAAGCAAGTGCTTCAAGTTTATTTACACACTAGCCGCTTTTAAAGACCAACCAATTTGCAGGGACATTGAGCATGTTTAAAATATTGTATGTTGAACTAAATGTTTATGATTCTCTCAACAAAGAGAGAAATTTACTAAATGGAGTTGAATTCCACGACGTCATAGTATGACATTTAGAACTTAAATATAGTATTTTGCAGTAAAGTAATTTCCATTTCCGTTTCCTCAAGTAAATTAAACTTTAACAGAATTTTTCCTACTTAGCTTTCAGTGATGAAAAGAAATCAGGTCTTATTAAGTATTTAATGAAATAATGAAAACAGTTTCACTTTCATCGAAACTTTTATTGGAAACTACGCAAAAGGGGGGGGGACTGCACTATAATTTAAATTTTAAAATGGTGTTCATGCCAAATTTGTGTTATGATATTTTCGGGACTTACGACGGAAAAGGTCTATATTATGATCAATTTTTAATTAATTAAAACTGTGTTTGAGTTATATATTCTCGTTTCCTATCTATACCATTTCAATAGATATTCCCATGATAACTTGCTCTTCTGACCTTCAACACACACAAACACACACTCATTTTATTTTATAGAGATTTTTAATCAGGAAATTTAAATAATTTATCATAAAACTTTTAGTAATAGTCAGTTAATTATAATTTTTTTTATAAATCTCACATGAAGAATATTTGAAATACCATACTTCAAGCCGTCATAAATAAAGTATACATATATGTTTTGATTATAATTAAGAACAGGGTCGGACCTTAAGTTGAACCAAAACAGGAATCTCTAAATTCATAAAATATTTTCGCTAACCGCTAGATCTTAATCATGTTTTATACTTTAACTATAATAATACCAAATTTTGTGTTCTCTATGTTAGTTACAATAATTTCACATAACGTCCATAGTATGTTCTTGAGTCTAATCTTTATTTATCTTCTTTTTTGTTGTAAATAATGATAAAAGCATTGTATGTCAGGCTTCATAAAACGCTTATGATTTATATAATTTAATATCGTTAGTAATATAATGCTTTTTTCAAAATAAACTGTCAATTTTTTGAAAAAGAAAATAGAAGCACACTTACCTTAGGATTTTTTATGGTGAAAACATAAGCAGGAATCTTTATCTTGTAAGAATACGAGGAATGCCCAGCTGAAAAATTTTGATTTCCATTGCTGAGAACTGTTTTGTCTCGAATGACAGGGGGACCCAACAAAAACATCGGACCTGTCAGAAGAACTTGGAAGTTTTCCATACTGGGATCACTTTGGAAAGATAAGGAACATGTGGTACAATCATCCTTAGTAAAAGTCTTCTGTTCTACCTAAAGATTTGAAAAAAAAAAAAAAAAAATCAAACTTCATTTTAGTTCTTAAGATACCAAGCTAGAAAAATATACAAACAAATAAATTAAAAATATAAACAAGTTATGCCAACAAGTGTTCACCCTTAACACTGTGTCGCAATTTTTAATCTACCAATTGTTTTTGGCATCCAGCTTGTATGCCCAAAATACTAGCTTTTCTGGTTGTTAAAGGTTTAATATGTTTGTTATACATTTAATAAAATTTCATCTTGTTATTCAATAAGACTGAAATATAAATACATACGTACTTATTATTACATACGAAAATTATGTACTTGTGTAATTAATTACCACATATGATTGACGAACTTTTGGCATAGGTTCTTGTTATTGGCGAACCTAATCAATAGACTAACATGATATCTTTGGCGATTTTTTCATTGATTGCTGGCATGCGGTTAATACACAAGTGCCAAAAATTACTACTTCTAAAAGAAAACAAGTTTTTCTTCAGAAAATTTTTGAAAAGGATTTACAAGGGCTTAAGTTACACAGAGAAAATTAAATTTTCTGTGTGTATCTTTCTGAATGAAGAAAATTCTAAATCTATACATTTATTGTAAGCGGTATAAAAGTCAGACACATGCTACCAAAATAGTTTGGAACTGTAGATAAAAATGCGATTTTTAAGGCGAAAATTATTTACACATCCTGTTGCGTGAATCCGCAATCTTTGAAGGAGCAAGTGATAACTCAACTCGGTATTGGAATTAAAAAGTGCAAAACGTTGTGAACAGCAGCTGAAAAGACTCTGAGCTATTCTTCTTTCGGAAATGCAGTCATTTAAATTTAATATGTATATAGAATAACTTGTTTTGACGTAGAAACAAATGTTAGTTATTTCAAGGAGAGTAGTTTTCAATCATAGTAAAAGAACCCGTGTATCATAGGCGTATACACGACACATCCTCAGAAATAATTAAAAAAAATTTAAATAACAGTTTTTGAAAATAATTAGTTACTAACCAAAATATGATTTTTATTTGTCCACGAGAACGACTCATAAATCGATCGAAATGCCTCATAAATTAAAGTAAGACTTGACATGCTGTTGCCACTATTAAAATCTGGTATATAGAAAAAGGAACCTCCGGAAACAAAGGCCAATTTCTGCAGAAGTGGGGCAGCTTTCAATCGTTTTCTAAAATACAACACATGCATGACGACTTTGTTTTTCTGAAGAACATTTTCCAAATTCGCCACACGAGATTCGTCGATGTCCGTTGCGGATATGACCACTATCTGACCTTGAGAAATTTCAGAGTTCATTTTCAGGGTCTGAAAAAAAGAAAAAAGAAATATGCATTCTTAAACGAAATGGTATTAATTTCGTATTTAATTATGTCACATTCAAACATTTCAATGTTAGAAAAAATTTATCAATGAGCTTTTAATGTTTCATACGTTAGTGCTGCAAATTATATTAATTAAAAGAAAGGAATAAACTCATTTGAAAAATGAAGTTGGAATATATCTGTTTATGATTCAGAAATATTCAGGTAAATTTAAATGATAACGCAGTGTAGAAATTCAGCATTTAGAGAGACCTAGCTGTTATGATCTAGCTGTTTCCAACTAGGAAAAGGCCTAGACTTGCAACAGACAGCATATATATTATTTTTCCATTTTTAAAAAAACAGAGGGTTAGTTGCACCGATGCCAATCTGGGGAGGGTGGAATTAAAGTTTATTCAAAATTATTCCTATTTCGAATATAAATTAGCTACGATTTGCTACTCATTTTAAATAATGAAAAATTAAAGAAATCAGTTCTCAATAGAAAGGAACAAGCAATGTAATTCCATTAAATTTCTTCACCCACTTCCCATAATTAGTTTAAATTATTTCATTATTAAGTTTGATCAAAAAAATTCTAAGAATTACGACGTTAGAGCTTTATGCTCTTGTCTAAACTAGTTCAATTAAATTTTCTTTTCACTTAAATCCACACATTATAAGTTGCAATGCGAAATTGGGATGTGGAGGCGATAGAGTTCAGCTTGTTATGGAACTCCGAAACATCATGTCGTTACTGTGTTTCGACAGATTTCGTTGAACTTGGACAACCTTCCATTCCCGGTGTAAACAAGATATGAGTTGACTTATTTTATTGTAAAGGAAAAGTATATAATTGTTTGATTGAACAGAAGAATTAAAAAACAGGCAAAAATAACCGATATCAAATTTAAAGCTCATTTGTAAAACCTCCTCTGTAAAATATTTAATCGAACAGAAGTATTAATTTAGTTTAATTATATTAACTTCCCATTTTAAAACAACACTAGGACTGTTTTAGGATGGACCTCATAATTTCGAACCGCGGTCAGATGACGAGGACGTCATCTGAGCTGGCACTTCCCCCTTTCCATACTTCCATATCACACCAGCGGGAAGACGTTTGGACAGATTTAACGTGCACCAGACCTACTTACATGGCGGTTTTTCGGTGGAATCAGGTCACGAACCTGAAACCCTCCGGTTCCTAAACCGAGACCTTACCACCGAGGCCCATGGATAGAAGTATTATAAAAAGTCTAAAATAACTGACACTGAATTAAAAGACCCACCTGTAAGGCCTGCTCTATTCCACAATGTATGCAAACCTCTTCTTCGCCGTAATGTTCGGGGAAGGCATCGATGAGTTGCTCGGCATCTGCTGGAGTTTTGACAGTCACGAGTAGGGGGTTGTATTTGTTTTTCAAATTTTTCAGTCCTACCACTGAAAACTCTGGAAGATTGTAGAGCACAAAATACGAAAAAGCATTACGCACCATATTCAATCTATCCTGAAAAGAAATTCATTTTTGTGATGCTTATATTATCGGGGGGAAAAAATGGCATTTCAGATGAATTTGATGAGAGGGGGAGTCATTCTTCGTCTAGAGCTCTTTAGTTATAAATTAAAAAGAAATCTAATTCTTTTCTTTTATAAACTTCTCGAGGAGTGTCAAATATTATTTGAACAGCTAAATTTTGGTTTCAATCGGGCAGGGAAAAAAAAGGCGTCTAAAATATATACTCGATTTTCTGGTACTTGTATATTAATCGCAAGCCAATGATTAACTGCCAAAAATATCGCAAAAGACCGTTTGCTAATAGGCTTTTTAACAATTATTTTTCGACAAAGAAATTAGGTTAATACACAGGTTCCAGTTTTCTTTATTATACGAAGAAGCATACATTTCCTATGTGCAAGCTTCTCAAAATAAAAATCTAAATATTCGGGCCTTTCGCGACTTTGCTCGAAGTCCAAAATTTTAAGGGGGGGGATAGTATTTTTATTACAGAATAATGCAATTTTGGGCACATAATTCTCGCTCGCTATTTTTAGTGCATTTGCCGGATTTGTTTCCATTTTTATCGTCTGCAATTCACCATACGATATCAATTCTCGAAAGAAAATAAACGTGTAAAATTCAACATATATATTTCGTTTTCATAGCTTTATTTTATGCTATTCTGGATGCTCATTATATCACGGGGAACGCTGTGCTGGTTCCGCTAGGTATGATGATTTAATTTATACTAAATAAATACTTACTTCCAGAAGCATGGCGTTAGAAGTATCAACAGCTACAATTAAGCGCACTTCAGGTTCTATCACATACTTGAATATTACTGTATCTTTCACATTTCTTACTCTCTTTATTCTAAAAGAATGAGAGGGAGAAAAAAGGTAATGCTTAGTGAAAATTTAGTTCGAGTTTTAAAAATAAGAAACGTTGTGCATCCCATTTAATATTTAATACATCATACGTGGTTACAACTTACGGTTTCAATTTGAAATCCGAATGCTGTGATATTATATTCCATGTGCTCTGTTCTCTGCATAAGAGATTTTGCTTCGACGGGGCGTTTCTACTGTGAGGATGATTATCATCATCACAGAAATGAATCACCTGAAAATGAGTAAATATTAGTTACTTTTGAAAACTTTAATTTTTTTTTTGTTTAAAATAACTATTAATTTAAGCAATGTGAGGTGTTAAATACAATTTCATTAGCCGTGGATCAAAGTTTAACAAGATTAAATATTCATAATACTGTATTAAATATTCTGTATTCTCCGCAACAGATGAATCATTTGGTTCAAACATTGAATCACTAATTTGAATCAAGATTTGACTCACCGAACAGCACTGTGCTATTATAAAGCATTACAGCTTCAAAAAATTTAACTAGGGCGATGCATTTGTCAGAGACGTAGAGACAAAAGAACAAGGGGAGGTATATATGGTATAGGCACCATGGGTACAAACATTAGTGGTCTTATCGTTTTTTTAAAGGCGTATCGCAATATCATGTCTTTTTTTTCCCTCTCTTAGGAGATGAAAAATTAAACTAGCTCAGCACACTTGTCAAAGGAGTAGCAACAGACAAGTAGAGATATGGATGGTATAGGGGTCATTTAGAGAAACATTATTGCTGTTACGTCACTTTTTTAAGAGAATGAAAGGAATGTATTGCAGTATCGCGTCTCCCCCCCCCCTCTTAGGAGAGAAACTGTGGATTTAAAAATTCAACTGGCACTGCGCACTTGCCAGGTAACGCAATTAAGGGACAAGCGGAGGTACAGATGTTCATGGAGTTAGTTTAGTTCTATTAACGTCCCGTTTTGAACCAGCACTAGGGCTATTTTGGGACGGACCTCGTAATTTTGAATCACGGTCAGACGACGAGGAGGATACCTGAGCTGGCACTCCCCTCTCCAAATTTCCACATCACACCAGCGGGAGGACGTTTGACCCCAACGAATTTAACGTGCACCACACCCGCTTACTCGACGGTTCTTCGGTGGAATCGGGTCTCGAACCTGAAACTCACCAGTTCCGAAGCTGAGACTTTATCACCAAACCACTGCGGTCTCAAATGATTTTAGGATGCGCCCTGCGGATAAACTGATTAGTGCTCTTATGTCAACAACAAAAATATCCTGATTGGACGAAAAAATATAATTATTCCCCTGCGAGTACTCACTATCGTTACGTCATTGCCTAGTGTGTTCACATGAACATAAATAAATTGTTTTAAAAATAAGCAGCAAGTTATACCTGAGGAAGGTCTGTTCGGCTCATCAATGACGAGGTCACTTGGTTATTTTTACCGTAGACCGGCACCGGATTACAGATCTCTGGATTCTCCTTAGATGTTTGTCTAATAAAAAAATAAAAGCGTTTACACATTGTACATGACACATTGTATTGAATTTGTTGATAATACAATGGCAAGTTTCATACCTTAAGTTATAGACGATATTTTTATCAGCACAATCATTTACTTTGGTTCTATTAGATCCAGGAACAATATAGCAAGCAGGATAAAGAGCATCACCAGTGAATCCACTTTCATCAAAGACTCCATATCGGTATTTCGCCCATTCTTTGACGAATGCTTTTGCTATTTGTAAATAGATACGATAGGAAAGATGAAACCAAATTAAGAAAATACAAAATAATAAAAGTTACAGAACATACAATACAAAATATAAATATTACAAATATAATAACAAATTACATTTGTTATATGATCCATAATAGAAAGGATTATTGCACACATTTAATTAACTTACCTGTGGTGCCCAAACATGGTTCGAGTAATAAACATATTTTCGAACTAAAATTAAGTTGATTGTTCTTAAGAGGGAAAAAAATCATTTTTGAGAAAACAATGTTTATTTCAAGAAATAAAATAAAATATTTTTTCAAATGATGTAAAATTCAAATCTAAAGAGAAAAACAAAATGCTCACAATCAAAAGATTCAAAGGTAATGATCAACAAAATATAAATTCTATACGTAATATAATGATCAACAAAATATAAATAAAATAAAATAAGTTAAAGCATGCGCATAAATTTATATATGACACAAAAGCTCCTAAAAGTTTCTGAAGTTGATAAATTTGCACAACGCTGCCAATAAATCTTTAATACACCAAAAAAAATAAAGTTTAAATTTAAAGAAAATAGATCATTTAAGTTATTCATATATTAAAACAAAATTTTGTTTCAAACCAAAGAAACATAATCCAGGCAAAAAAGATTCATACTTAAGAGGGAAATTTAAAATTTCATTCGCCTAATTTACAGAGGAAGAAAAATCAGAGAATACACTACGAAATTTGGTAAACGATTGCAGCGCCATCTCAGTTGTTTTGCTTGTACAAGAACTAAGCAAAAGCCGCGAATTTTCGAAACGAAACCGAATATTGAGCGGCTTTGTATGCTACCTATTGTTGCTGAAGGCTGATACAATTCCTTATTGATTTATATTTTATATTACTAATTATTATTTTGATTAGATTTATCTGTTTTCTGCATATTCTCTCTTTTTTATATATTTTTTTCTGTGTACTTTTTTTTTTTGTATATTTTTAGAATGAATGCGAAAACCGAAAGTTCCGCAACTCCGGAAAAAACACTGGATAAATTAAAATGCTGTGTTCCAGAAGCCAGTATGAAATACCTGAATTGACATTATCCAAAATTTCTTCGGATGAGAGCAGATATGCTTAGAATTTAAATTTAAACGGAAAAAAAATTAGAAAAAACTTATTTAGAGAACATGATAAACTTATGTTTGTTGTTACTGTTACATTTTATAATTTTAGTCGTATAAAATAATATTTTTAACTATTTTTCGTTGGTTCTTATTCAATTTCTTTTATCAGTTATTTTGATAGATTTGATGCTTTTAAATTCTTATTATTTTAAATCTAATTTCCCCTTCTCTGTGGTTTAACTCTTTGTCTAATCTTAAGATTCGTAGAAAATTTCTACTCGCCTATTTCCGAATGTAATGAAAAAGATTTTTAATAATAAAAATAATCTTCATAGTGCTCATTATGATACAGTATCAAAGTAAGAGTTGGGAAAATTCATCTATTATTTTTGACAAAGACGGATTAAGCTTTTGTAAGTCCCCATTTTCCTAAATTTCTTAAAGAATGAATATCTGAAATGTTGCACGTTAGGTATATGCCTACGTTGCAACTTCTTAATAATTAAAATGGCATATTAGAATTCATTGAATTATTATTATATAACTTCAGTATAAAAATTAACCTTATTAATCTTTGTTAAAACTCTTTGATTTCAGAAGTTTATATATATGTAAAGATATTTTAAAATCTGATTTAAAACCTAATTAATTTCCTGATTTTTATCTTAATTTAGCCCATATTAATTTCATTCTAAAATGTTCTCTTATTTCACGATTAAATTTCATTTTTTTATTTAATTAATTCTACACGCGCTCTATAAAACTGCTGGTTTGTGTATTTTCTCAAAGTTCGGGGGAAGAGCTAAAAATGCTTACAACATTCTTTTAAAAGATAAGATCTCCTTTCTTAAATCGAAACATGTCAAAGAAATCCCTGCCAGAATCTCATAGTAAAATCACTGAAGGGAAAAATTTCCATCCTTTTGCTCTTATGTAGCAATGTAGACTGATGCATCTTTCATAATCGTTTGTTTCTTGTACAAATTATACCTCCCAGGATGATATAAATCGAAATTAAAATTTCAAAAGTCTCTTCTCGGCGAAATACCTGCTAAAACATGTTTACATATATATATTTATATATTAAATAAGTGTACTTTTTTACTGTAGCTACCATTTAATGTGATCACTTCAGAATGGGGTTTTATAACATTATGATATCCTTTTAAACCAATCCAAATCATTCTAGTTCAGATAAAAGAATATGAACCCCACCTCATCGGGAAAATGAGATCAGAGGATTTCATTGATACAAAGCGAATAACAACAGCGATCGCATTAAGCGGCTTCCACTATTATCAAAATTTAAAGATTCTTTGTATGAAAGAAAATTCAATAGTTTTTAGTATAGTTATTTTCTGCATTATTATTGAATAAATATTATTTTTCTATAAAACATTTTTATAACATTTTATTTCTGTACATTAAATATTATTTCCTGTACAGTGAGATTTACAGCTCTAAAAGATGGTTAATTTAATATTATATTTTAAAGTATAATAAAGTAGAAATAATACTAAAAAAATCCTAAAAAAATAAAATATACTAGTATTTTTGAAAAGTCAATATTTTTGGTCCCTTTTGATTCCAAGGCCCTAGCACACACCTGCTGTGCTTTGCCTTTTATGCACCCCTATACCATTTCAAATACAAGACAAAGATATGGGAACTTAGTATCAACTAGTTACTTTATCTAAAGTAAATAGGATGAAAGTGCGAATCATTGTCATTTTTGCAAGTGCCCATTGTAGGGTGTGTCAGATTGTATTTACCGTCAAATCTAGAGTACACGTTTTTGAAATCTCTTCAGATATGAAAATTCATTATAATTCGGGGGAAAAAAACAGTTTTGAAGATTTGAAGTTTTTTATCGATAATAAAGAAGCGTGTGTGTAACTAAGGTTGACACATTAAAATACAAATCTTTTGAATAGGAAATACCAAATTTGTTACAAATATACTTTGGTCGTTAAGAATGTACACATCAGGGAACTTGTTTTATTTGAAATTTTAATTAACTGAAAATTAAGCAAGATTTTTTGCCTTTTTCTCTGATAATTCCTGAAATTATTTTTGCACAAGAATTAATTTTACACCATTTTAAAATTTAAAAAAAATTGCCTTTCTAATGAAACTAAATTAATCTATGAGTAATTTTTTTTAATTTTGACATTTTTAATTATTTATTATTTTTTCTCGTAATTTTCAGCAAGAATCCATTGTTTATCAATTATTTAATCGTGTGATTTTATTTCCGCGTTGAAAGCTCAAAAAAGGATTTTGTTAATAATATGCATAGGTAATAATATGAGGAATAAGATATCAAAATTGAAATATCGCAAAATATATCAAATAACTTGAAGCAAATTACATAAAGAGTTACGTTAATAATGATATGATGTCATGATTCTCTTTTCTAATAGAACGTCTCATTTTAATATGTGGTAGGCTACAAAAATAATGCTGTTTTAATGCCAATTACAATTTGATGCTTAAAAAGACGTTTTTGTGAGAAACTGAAAAACGTTCCCGGCGAAACAGCTGGTAACAAAAGGGTGGTGGAAGGTGGTATTTTAAATAAAGAAAACATCAATTTTGACTTATAAGAGAGATTGCTAACATAACTTTAGAAGCAAACCAAATGGAGTCCTGGGTTTGATTTTGGTATTTACCGAAATAACTTCCAAAAATCTTATATTACAAACCAGGGGGCTTCGTGCCATTTGCTTGCGCTCGCCAACTCTGATACTGCGTGTCCTCAGGTTTGTGGGGTTTTTTCCTGAGGGATTGGTTCCCTTCCTCCAAAAAACAAAAGCAAAAGGAAACAAAATGCTTTAAAAATGTCGTGAGCAAAAAACAATTCCATATAAAAAATTTTAGAATTGGTTAAATTCTGAAGAAATCTCATAATAATTTTAAATTTTCACGCTATCATAAAAAATTAAAATAAGGAATAAAAAAAATGTTAAATTAAATAAAAACATACTTAAAACGAAGTAAGACTTAACATCGTTCTTAAAACCGTTAAGTCTCTTCGCATTTTTTCTTCTTCTTTATCTGATATCGCTGGAAGTTCCATTACTGTTTTAAAAAAACAATGTAGGGTTAACACACATATAGCTTAGGTATGCAGACGATTGGCAGCCGACAGAGGAAAAATTTTCGCCACTCGAAAAGGTAAACCGGAAAACTATTCATCAATGTTGCCACAAGTATCAAAAAATAGAATAAATAATATAGCTTTAAAATAATTTATTGTTAATTTAACGTTAGTTAAAACTTTACTTTTTTTCTTTTCTTGTCACCTATTTACCGTCAAGTGCAATATAAATACTACGAAGTAATAATAATTTTCATTAAATATTTCAAAAAATACTGGAAAAAGAAGCCTCAAATGTCATGGATTAGGTGACTTGCTATCTACTAATCATAAAGCGAATAAAATGCAATGTTTACATAATTTTTTTATATATAATAGAAATATTTTTTTTAATTCTCTTAAAATTTAAATAAATATACCGTTTCAATGATTCCAAATTTTTTTTATAATTTTTTCCTGTTTTTTAATGAATATTTTTAGTATATTTTAAAACGATATATTTCTTTGTTGAAGTGAAAGTCAAATTATTTGCTTTGTGAAATATATAATTGATATTTCACTTATATAAGACTTTTTTCATTCTTGATAGTCAAGATGTGAAGATTCAGTTTATTTTTCCAAGTAGGGTTCAGTATAAAGTATGCTTTTAATAAAATTTCAGAATTAAGTAGTGGTGATAAATTCCTTAAGCACACTCATTTTTAAACACTGCCGTTATTTCTACTTATATAATGGTAAAACTGGGGAAATTAGTATGAATTCTAAAATACCATAACTTATATCTTTATCAAAAGTTGGAGGTTTAAAAATAATTTTTTGAGAAAATCATTAAAACCAATTTATACAAAACATATAATTGAAATTTGTAACAATTATTAATCCTGGCGAAGCAATTGGTGTCAAAGACGGCTAGTCGCAAATAAATCTTCGTACCTCTTTCCGTTCCTTTGTTGGACAGAAATTCTTCCGGCACATGAATCCTCAATCCGGGTTTGCCACATCCTTTGTTCTGCAGAGTGTACGGTCCGCTGAACGGGTCTTCTGTGGTGAGGATCACATCTGGATTCGCGAAATAGCTACCATCAGAAATCCACTGTATTTGTGATAGAGTTGATCGATACTTTTTGGGGACGGCGAAAACGATTTCTTTGAAAAAGGTTTGGCCACGGGTAGCGGTATTAAGTGTCTTAGATGCATTGTTGAAAAGGATCTGGAATGAAAATCATTTTATTAGTATACATAAGAATCTTCAATACCATTTTCTCCCACATTAATCTAAATGGTAGAAAAGAAATTCTTAATAGATGCCAAGTCAATAATCTAATCTTTAATCCCATTTGGAGGCAAAAATGAAAGTTCTAGAAAATGCAAGAGTTATGGTCCTGTTTCTCTCAGGAACTGAGATCTGGAGATTCTTTTGTAGAATTCCATATGACATCATGTTCTCTCGGAAAATCTATATAAATGCTGAAATGTGTTAATTTCTTCTTAGAATTTGCTTGTAGTGCGAATTGACAAGTTGTTGAATACTGAACGCTATTGGATTAGCGATATGCTATCTGTTCATGTTGTTAATTTCCACTAGTACTCTTCCCTGTACATATCTTGGCTGTGTTTTTTTTACTTTGGTTCGTGTTTTCAGGAATATTCCGGAAAGGAAATGTGTTTTCCCATTATCTAGTTACACTCACATAATATCCTATGATGATTATGATTTAATTACAAAAGTAATTATATCATTTAATTAAAATTAAAAAAAAGATTCCAGGAAAAAATTTGACAAAAAGAAATTTGTGTATTTAGAAATACATATTGGAAAATAATCATTTTTCCTATTAAAATAATAAGGCATGACTAATTTTCTGAAATTAAAAATTAAACTATAAAAAAATTATTTTTTAAATACGCTAACATGTATGCAGTTTATAACAAATTTGCATATTATATAGCAACACGTTTTTGTATTTGTAAAAAAAGTTTTTATTTTTGAACAAAATTGTACCTAATTGTACCTTTAGTCTAGATGAACACAATCATTTACCAAAAGCTAGTAAATTATTTACGATGGAAGTTATTATATCCTGTATACAAATTTATAATCTTTTGTATGATTTTATGATTTTGATGAAATATGGCACAAGAGCTCTTTATGACCAGAAGGTTAATATTCACACAATGTCCAAAAATAATTCAAATTTATCATTTAAAAATTCTATATCTTCCAGAGATATTAGTTCACAAAATGATTTTTGTGCTTAAATAATTTTAAACAAAAGGATTTTATTTAACTGCTTAACGATGCCAACTTCAATTCTGCACATTCTCACCTTAATAAATTTTGAAACTTTAATTCGATACTTTGGTTAGTTTTTAAATTTAATTTTCAAGCTTCTATAATTATGATATTCAACTAAATTTCATTCAAAGCGCATTTTTGCCAGTGTTTAAATGAACAGCACTGTCTTCTTTGATACAATACTGCCAAATAACATGCTGGAATTTTAAATAAATGCATTCCATATTAATAATTAAACAGCCAGGAAAATCAACATTCAGGGTGAACACGCTGGTCGCCAAGGACGACTAGTTTCGAAATAAAGGTAATATTTATTGAGAAAGCTAAAAATTTCTGGAAAAAAATACTAGAAATATCAAGCTGTATCGAAAAGTTTGGAATGCTTTTGTACTTATTTCTACATACTAAAAAAATGTATAGTATGTTATCTGTTAATCTATCTTCTTTTTTATTATCTTTGGTATAATCGATTAAATGAGTTTTCTCGTCCTTCCGGTGTTATGTAAGTAATCACTCATGGTAAATTCTTCAACGTATAAATATGGCTCAAATTCAAAGCCACCATTTATTTGTCTCAATGAAAGGTGTTATTTTCAATCTTCTTTTAAATATTTTATTTTTATTTTTTTTTTTTTTTTTTTTTTTTGCACACTAATTGAGCGATAGGATGCAATTTAGCGGTTCGTATTAGGCAGGAAGAAAATGAGCAATCTTGGCCAATTTACAGTCGACTGAAATCAGATGTATGAAAGACTACGATTCGAACACAGCACACTTTGATCACTAAACCTTATCTTGGTATGGGCCATCTTGTAACAGCCAATTGAATTATCCCATTCAAACTAGCGGAAACATGTTGCTCTCTACCATTCAGATCTTGTTAATGCATAAAATTATCAAAATGTGTGTGTGTTCCTTCTAAAAAGAAGTTTTGTAGAATTACATATCTTAATAACTTCAAAAGTTTTTTGAGCATTTTCATTATATTATAGTGTGCACATCGTAATTTGGATAGTTAATCTATACGGTGTTTTTAAGTTCGAACATAAACTTTATAGATTTACCTTTGAGGCTAACCTTAAATGAACCTTTAAAATGAAAAATACCTTAAATGAACGTATGAAACCATGTTTACTATGGATCACAATTTCGAGGTATATGATTTTTACCTGTTAACAATGTAGCTGGAAAAAATAGTTCGATATTATGATAAGGTACGCTGCTAAAAGGTCCAATAGAAAGCAAAAATTTCGCAAAGGGCAACAACTTTTAACCCTACCAATGTTGAAGCATAAATATTCCTCAAAATATTAAATTCGAGTTTTTTGACGATGACAAAATTTTCTTTCTGTATATTTTGAAATGCGAGGAAGAAAAATTGTTTAATGAACTCTTTAAACACAACTTGTTATGCGAATATTGTATATACATTACAGGTCGTATGTAATTTTTGTTTAATTTTTCCCAAGTATATTGTTAAGGTCTTCATAATTTCTGTATTGACTAACTGATAGGATAAATAAAAAGAATAAAGAAGTAAATCATTTTTGGCTTAAGCTTGCTTTCATTTTATTATGATTCTTCGTTTTAAAAAAGATTTTTTTTTTATGTATATGAGATAGTAATTAGTATGGTCAATATAATTTTCAAAACAGAAAAAAAAATATTTAAACACAATCTAAATTAATTTTTAAATAAACATGGCAGCTAGTATCTGTGGTATTTCGAAACTTGAAAATAAAACTCCATGATAATTTAATTTTTCTTAATTCTGGGGAATTGCATTAAATTCTTATTAATAATTGAGAGAACGTTTTCAGATTTTTTTGTGTAAAAAAAATCATAATATGGAGTCTCATCTTTACAAAAAAAAATCCGTAACTTTTTTTAAAAAAGAAATAATAACACTTTCGATTCGATTCGAATTATGCAATCCGGTGCTATCTAATTATGTAGTGAGACTCAAAGTATTTAATCTTGGCTTGGATTGGTGGACGTGAAATTTGCACAAATCGTGGAAAATATTCAATTTTTCAACGTGGATAATATTATGTTTTGTTAGATTAAAAAAAATAAAATAAAAGCATTTCCTTTTGGAAAACAAGTTAATGGCCCTGGTTCTGTTTGCAATCGCACCGTTCGCAATCCTCTCGAGCTGACTTGCAGCTACAAAGAATCAACACGAGATTCTACTTTTTTTATATATATATCTCAGATATTCTAATTATTCAGAGTACCCTCTTTCTAACAAAACTGCTGACACGGCTCCACCTTTAGATAAAAAAAATGCCGTTCGTCGTACAAAACCTTATCAGAGGACAAAAACTGCTGTAGGTTTTTCAACGATATTCTGGGAAGAATGGGACAAAAACCTTGGCAGCAGATAAGCCGATTTGATACCACAGTGGACAGAGTGGACACTGAGTCAGCCGAGAGTATCAGTTGGGGGTCACTAAGAAAGTGTGAGTCACCGGTCACCAGGAAGAAAGAAGTCTCGCGTGAAGATTTATGACTGTTATTTATGTCATAAATTAAGTCTGAAGAAATCCTGAAACTTAAGTCTATGATTATTCAGCAAAGAGTCACCTTTGCAAGGTATGCATATTTCATGTACAGCAAGCACCATATGTTAAAGCAGTATCTGATTGAGCAAAAAATATTTCTCGCTGAAGAGGCTTTCTGTGTTGGTGTGATGTATAGAAAAAAAGCATTATGTTTAATGTACAGTAGAACCTTTTTAAATTCTAATATGTATAATTCAAATTCGTCGGTAGTTTGAAACGTTTTTTTAGTTCTTTGATACCCAAGAATTTAGTTTCAACAGTGTTAAAACATCGTCCATAATTATAATTTTAGTTTATGTATTCAATCAAAAATATGATGATGATGATGTCGTGTCCGCGTTACCACGGAAAGGGGGTGCAGTAGCTTCTGAGGGTAAAGACCTCTGAACACCCGAGGGCAGAAGTCTGACTTCTAGCTCATATGAAGATGAAACTCGCATATTCGCTTGCCCAACCCCTTTTTACAGCGGGACATATTCACACACCTCACAGATAGAATACAGAACGAAGAACAACCATGCCTGAAACGGGATTCGAACCCGGGACGCCCAGATCACGGGGAAGATGCGCTACTCCTATGCAAGGACGCCGGCAATCAAAATAATAATAACATTTAAAATTCGAATCCGTCAGTTATTCGAAATTTTTCTCTACTTCTTTGATTTTTTTAGCAGTGTTAAAATATTGCCTAAAATTAAAGAATTTTTGTTTTTACGTTCAATTAAGGAAGGATAAAAGTAATTTAGTAAACATATTAGTTGAGAATTAGTTTTTTTATTATTATTTTGACGCTTTATAGTATAATTATTGCGTTCAAAATGTCGTTTACTTTTTATTTATTACGATTAATTTTTTTTACGTTATAATTATTACTTCATTTAATAAAATTCCTTATTTCAATGTGTTTTTTATGCGTTATTTACTAATGAATAAGAATGTGAAATATCTAAATCAAATTCTTTCTTTATGGCATACAAATTGTCAGTTACTCATACTGTAACTCGTTTTTACAATCAAATTTTTGGGTAAATTTTTATTGAGTTCGAATAGCAGCTACGATATAATGTAGTTTAAATCCGATTTTACATAAATCTCATTCAACCGTGCTCAAATTTCACCAAAAATTCCTTATATTTTTTAAGCGCTAAATTTTCCTCAAAGGCCCGTCCTCACCCTTTATCCTAAAAGAACACGCCCGTTTCACAGCTAATATTATGTTTTAAAAAATTTAGTTCTTAGAAGTAATAAATATTTTAATCCAAAATATAATATCTATATTATAATTTAATATCTTTGGGGTAATAAATAGTAAGGGGACGCTAATATTTACTACCCACTTCAACAAAAAGTGGCAATTAGGAAGTGAAATAACATTTAACACATGCGTCTTATTTTATGAATTAAGCCTTCCGTCTCAGGCATATGAAACCAATTCTGTCTCCGAAATTCTTTACTTTTTACTAAATTCTTACAGCGTTAGTAACAAATATGCAAATAAAGTGAATGAATAAACAAGAATGTTATCCACATAAACTGTTTTCGATAGCGAAATGAATGGTGAAACAGTACTCTATTTACACTACTACAGCTTATGACTAACATTTTCGATTATCCAATCTTCGTATTATCCGATCAAATTAAAAATAATTTCCGTAAAAATGAAGGAATAATTCAATATGCCCTGGGTCAACAAGCTTACGCCAATGACAGTCAATAACGAATCAATAATAACTATTAAATTTGATTAATTATCTTTGGCCTGTATTTCCAAATAAATGGGATCATTTATGAATGATCAGTTAGATAAGTTTAAATAATTTTTGAATGAATTAAGTCTGCATTTAACAACGTTTAGTTCATTTTAAAAATATTCATTTATACAATGCAAAGTAGATAATTTTATGAATTTCTCTACAAATGTCTTTTTAAAATGTGCACAATAATTTTTTTCTTGGATTTTTTTATCCTATATTCCATATATTTAGAAAATTCAAAGGATCAACCCCTGTCGATTTCGTCCATGTTTATTTCGTATGAAAGTTCGTGATCCCTAGAAATGTCAGCTCTGGTCGTCTGGCCCCCACCACCCTTCATTTCCTAGAAATATCTCAAAACCACTACTTCTCTACGTCTTATTCATGGGAGGGGGAAATCCCCAACTGTAACCTCCACCCGTAATCACTACACCGATTTCACGAATTTTTATTTCATTTAAAGTTTTATGATATTTAAACATTTTATTAAAGGTCGTTCAAGAGATATCGCAAAATAAACCCTTACACAGCCCTCAGCTTCAGCAAGTGGATCGATTTCGCCAACTTTTACAGACAGCCTTATATATTTTAGAAGCCTTTTTAAATTTGATCCTATTTTCGCCTCGTGTCAGATAAACTTTGTTGAAGTTAGTCATACTTGATCATAATCATATTACGGGGGAGAGAGGAATTTCGAGGGATGAGATGTGTTCTCCACTGGTACTAGTGGCTGGGATTATTAGATCACACTGGTATTCTAAAGAAGAGAAAATAAGAAATTCTAAGAATTCTAATTCTATTCTGGTATTCTAAAGAAGAGAGAATTACAAATATTCTGAATTTATTATTTTAGAATGTTTTCTCAGAGTTCCTTCAAATTAATAAATGTGGTAAGATGCAAAACACAGTTTGCGAAGTGGAATGTGGCACATGGTACACGAAGGTTTTTCTTTCTTTTTTATAGTTTCTACTGATCTCTGAACCAGTGGAACAAATATTCAATGAGTTTTAGAATCTGTAAAACCACGTTGGTACTTATATTCGATTAATGCTTATGTTCGATTAAGGTTTACTGCTGCCACGTTTTTCTGCACAGCTATCAGAATGGTCTATGTTTATCGTGTACTATAGTTAGTGTAAAATAGTGATGTGATGTGGGTCGTCAAAACTGATATAATTAATATGGTAGGGGAATAGCTGGTCTCTGAAAACGACTAGCAGATATTTAAAATGTGCAGTGCAGTGTATAACAAATAAGTATAAAGCTCTCGATTGTACCAAAAGATTAAAAAATATAAATAAAAGCAGAACTTGGTACAAATAAGATTTATTTCAATGATATGGCTAGGGATACCCGTATAAACAAATTACATAGTAAAGTTTTCGATCGAAATGCCAGGATTTCCCCTATCGGCGTTTTTAGTACTAATTTTTTTTATATATATATAAATCTAAACCGCATACTTTAATGGGTATGGTGGCCAAATTTTGTTATATTTCACCCAGTACATAACACGCTACAGGGCTCCGAAAACCTCCTGTTATTTCTTAATCGCCCTGTATTTTCTGAATGTTTTTTTTTTTTCGAACGATTGAAACCGGAATTTGATACAGAATTTCAGTCCTAAGAAAATCATTTATTTATTGCATTTTTAAGTTAATATGTTTGCAAGCATGAGAAAATACAGATAAAGATATGTCAAACCCTTTCCCCAAATTTTTGGTCAACATTTTAGATGCTAAGAATGTGTATCAAATTTTATTAGTCAAACTCTTTCAATTTGCAGCTACTGTGTTCATTTAAATTCAGGACGTCGGACAGACAGACTAACTCTCAATGGATTTCGTTCAAAATTTGATAGAAGTTTACAAATTTGGCGTAAAAACTATGCAGGAGCTGTAATCTAATAGCTCTCATACTCTGTACGGCGCATGTTGAGTCACGGATAACGTCATGACAAGCACATGAAATTATTTCGCGCCTAAATTGGCAGATGAGAGTTCGATGGTGAGAAGTTTTGTCTCACAGTGGAACCTTTTACTTTTTTTATATGTTTTTATGTTAGTTAAGTAATGTTTTGTCCCTCTATTAACTTATATGTCGTTTCTTAATACATTTTAAGTATTAATGCTCGTCATTGCCTTTCCCCCACAACTACATGCCAAATTTCATCCACACAACTTAAAAGTGTTTTTGAGTGGCGTGCTCACAAAAAGATAGAATTCTAAAAATGTGTTTTTCAGTTTCGGAAAAGTTCGAAATGTATCTATTCGTCAAAAGCAAAATAACTTTCATTTTTTTTTTTTTTCACGATTACAATACTTTCTTTTTGTATATTTTGTGCAAACGAATGCAACAAAAAGTAAAATTTATCCATAAGAAGATACTATTCTAAATCTTATTGACAGATATTTCAATGATAACTACTTGAAAACCAGTATAGCTTATCAAAATTTTTGACATCCCATGAGAAAATCTGCATCCTCAAGCAATTATAACGACTGTATATTTAGTAACCAAATGAAAATGACCCAGCAGAAATTAGAAATTTGTCTAGATAATGGATCGCTGTTATTCATACTGTCTAAAACGATGCCCCCCCCCAAAAAAAAAACATCCTCGATGTTTTTACTTTCAAATGCAAAATATGCAACGAAAAAATTCGTAAAAAATCGAACTTCGAAATTTTTTCGAATTTTCATAGTTCAGATTTTCCTGATTCCAAAACACATTGTTACGAAATTTCTGCCGGGGTTCGTTTGGATAGTGGAAGTGATATGGTGTGTAGAACGTTCAATCAGCAGACGGTAGTAGAAAATAAATCAACGACGTTTATTTACACGAAGACACACAGGACAGCACAAAAGCGACAACTATATACAGCACAGAAAACGATTATCTTCACCCGAGACGTGTAGCATACAACAGCATACAACCAGAATCTACTGCAGACAGTAGCGCACAGCTCAGTTCAGCACGAGCTTGACTCCGTCGCTGCTCACCGTCGTTTCCGCCTACTCCGCTCTGTCGCTTACGACTCCTCCGCTCCGTCTTCGGACTTGGATTACTGACTTCGCTGCTCTCGAACTGGGACTCCCCTGTCATCTACCTTCCTGGCAGCTGCGGCTGCTTCCTTTTATAGGTCCCGGGAGGCGGGGCTAGAAGCCTCTCAACCAATCAGGAACGTTCGAGGCGTATCTCGGTTCCTACTGGACGGATCGGGAAAATTCTCGATGTTTCGGGTATTATCTATTTTGGCGCCAAAGTCGCCAAGTTCTGGGACCTTCGACGCGCCACCTGGATGCCGTCTAGTACCGATGACTTTAAAACAGTCTTTCCGACGATGGAACCAACTATGCTGGGAAGCCGAATTGCAGGTTTGTAACAATATGTATTTTGGAATTTTCTCTCTTTATATCTGAATTCAAAATAGCTTTGAATTAAATGGATGAAATTTGGTATGCAATCTTTGCATCAAAATTTTAGAATTTTTGTCGAATTTTGAATGAAATCCATTCCTAGGAAGTTTATGTGACTGTTTATCTATAAAAAGTAAAAAGATTGATAAATGTGCTGCATAGTTTTGAGCATCTAAAGTGTAGATACGCTTCAAAATTTAAGCCAAATCCATCAAATAGTTCTGTGAATCTGTTGATCCGCATTCAGTTAAACATAATAATTCAAAAACGCTACGATTTGAAAACAAAAATTGGTTTGTTGTATTATTACTAAAATTATAATTCTGTGTAAAATTTGAAGTCAATCGATTGTCAATTAGACATCAAAGATGCATTGGGTTTTCTTGTCTGTACAACGAAGCTGAAAGTGATCATGTGTAGGAACTGAAGATAAAAATTCAGTACTGGTAGTCAGTACCAAGGTCAGAAACTTTTATGTGGGGGAGGTAGAGTTAGTTAATTTATATTAACCCTTTAAAGGGCCATTTTTTTCTAGTCATATTATGTTAAAATATTTTTAGGCTTGAAATTAGAATAAGAAAAGGGATTTATTTAACTTATTAGATAAATTTAATTCGATTAATTAATTAATTTGGCTAATTAATAATTAAGTAACAAATCAAGGCACATCATTTTGTGTAAGTTAAAGGACTGAAGCATCTAAGTTTCTGACTTACTAAAAAAATGTGTCAGAACTTATGCCAATCTACATAATTTCATACAAAGATTGATAAATTTGGTGGGAAGTATACTTCTCACGGACCTAGAAAGGGTTATTGCCCCGTTTTAAAGCAACACCACCGCTATTTTGGAACGGGCCTAGCAATTTTGAATCCCGGTCAGATGATGAGGACGACACATGAGCTGGCACCCTCCTCTCCAAATTTCCACATCACATGAAGGGGCGGACGTTTGGCCCCGGCGGATTTAGCATGCATCAGACCACTTACACGACAGTTCTTCGGTGGAATCGGGTCTTGAGCCTGAAACCTTTCGGTTCTGAAGCCGAGACCTTACCATCCAGGGAGGGGAAGGGGGGGAATGACATTTCTATTAGAATATGAAATAAAATTTCGGAGATACCAACTGTTTTCCAATGTTACTTACTCTACTCTCAATGTTACTTTATCTTTATTATCATTTACAACGCAATTATTTTTTTCTCCAAATTCATAATATAAAAAAAAGACTTTCGGATTAATTTATTATTACCAGTTAATGTTTAAATTATTAATTTGGCCCATTTTTCTCTAAAGTTTGACGACCCTGTATATGTGGATGTTACCTACCTCATTCACTAAACAATACCTAGTTTGTTTGTTTGTTTTTCTCCCCTCATTTGGCAAAAGGGATGCAATGGCCATATAAAACTCATTTTTTGTCGAATGGCTAGTTAGCAGCTCACTCAGTTTTCTCCATTGTACTTTTTGTTTCACTATAGAATTCAATTAACATTCGCTTTCTCCCCAATTTTGCTAGGAATAAAAGTGCTCAATTCACCGTTTCGGGATATTTTTGTTATAGCTACCATTTTCATTTATCTAATTCAATGAAAATGTTAGTTTTCCAGATATAAGAACAGGAAATGTCTCTTTCAGGTTGTAATCGTCATGTTTGCAAAATTGTTTCGATAGAAATATATCTCGTATTTCTCAGAACTGTTTTGTATCAGCATACATTTTCAAAATACGATAGCAAGATATCTCGAACTTGTTGTTTTCGGATTTGCAATATAAAATTTTAAGCGGAAAATGCACTCTATTAAGCATTGCGATTATAATATTATATATGTATGTGAGTATGTAATGATATCTCTTAATCTAATTTAAATCCTAGTTAATTTCCAATTTTTATTTTAATTTAGTCCATATTAACTTCATTCTAAAACGTTCTCTTATTTCCTGATCCAAGTCCATTTCTTTTATTTAATTAACCCTACAAGCACTTTAAAAGCTGCTGAAATCAGCGGATTCCCACGCTCTGAATAAAGGGATAAAAATTCTTACTGTTTGCAACATTTTTTTAAAAATACCTAAATTCCCTATCCTAAATCGACACGTGTCAAAGAAATCCCTATCAGAATCTCATAATAAAACTACTGAAAGAAATATTTCTCTCTCTTCTCCTCTTGAATCGCTTGTGAACGGACGTTAGTTTCATCCTCCTTCTTGTACATAAATTATGCCTCCAGATATGGAATAAAACGAAGTTTTAAAATGTTCAAAAGTGTCTTCTCTCTTCGGCCACGAAACAGCTAAAAAATATGTTTTATATATAAATATTAAAGCAGATATTCGAAAAATGTTTTTTTCCATTTTCGACCCATTTCCCCTCCTCCATTAACATTCTCCCATACAACTTAAAGAATGTTAAACCATTAGTCTAAAAGGTTATTTTTACATTCTCCTACTCCAAGAGAAAGTATTGTAACCGTTAAAACTCGTAATTCGAACTCAAGAATTTCACGAATCTCCATAGTTGTAGACCACCCCGAGTTCGAAAAACACTTTTAGAATTACAACTGTCTGTGAACACGATTATTCAAAAGAGGTTTAAGCTAGATGGATGAAAAATTCTTAAGTGTCTTTTTACACTAAATTTTATAGATTTTCATCAAATTTTAAATCCAATTCATTCAGAGGAAGTTTGTCTAAAGGCAAGTAACTTTATCACATGTCTATAGCTTTCGGTCGCATATTTCACTGGAATTAAACAAATAAAAATTAAAAATAAAACACGGGAAATGTATTCAATATGCAGTTTAAGTTTCTGACATCATCGTAATCTTATTATATAATTTTATTAATGAATTACAATAATTAAATTTTTATGAATAACAGAAGGCTATTTAGGTCTAAAAAGTATAAACTTTATCTTTTTTCTTTGTTTACAGAAACTTGGAAAAATATACATTACAGAACTGTAATGTAATGTAGGCTAATTTTGACAAAATAAATCTTTTTGCTATTAACAAATTAAGTGTCGGACTAACTCAGCCTTATAATAAGAAATTTTAAAATATTTAAAAAAATGACAAAAAATTAATTGATTTTTATTACTTTTTACGTGTTTTAAACTCTATGCAAGATTTGGAAATATCAAACATTAATCCAGCCCCCCCCTCATTATATTTCACACCAATTTTAGTTGCGCAGTAACATGGAAAGAATTACCCCCCCCCCCTTTCATGGCATGTCCTAATGTATTCTTCGCACTTTAGCGCATGCGTCAGTTGGTTTTAATTTCACCAAAATAGAAGCGAGATGAGAGAGAAAGATGATAATTATTGTTTTCAGTATTCTCGTTTACTTACTATATTCGGCAGCCATTAACTTTTTCCCTCTTCTTCCCGCTCGCTTTCCAAAACAATTTAAATGTCTTCACGCAGTGAAATATTTTCATAATAAAAAAAAAAAAGATGATTTCGCTGCGTTTGTATACGCTTTTTGAACGCCCATACACACACACACACAAAAAAAAAATTCGTGTTATGCGTTGAGTGACGATGAAAAACTCGCACGTCGTGAAGAGGTTCAAAAAAGTTAGAATGAGGGAATTATTAGAAAATAACTCAGTTCTACGAGCTGACTGGGAGGGAGCAAAAAGCCTTCTCTCATTAAAGACATGCTTGCGTTCTAAATTACAACATAGGGTATTCTATTTTGAATGCCTTCTATCTTTAGGTTCGAAAGTTACTTTGCAATGGAATCAAGTCATGTTATGATTTACGCCTTCCCTTTATTTACCAGCTAGCCGCCTTTGGACAAGAGTTTGTTCGTCGGCAATGTTTATCAGAGTTCAATTTCTGTTAAAATTCGTATACATAACTTAATGTTCAAGACTTCCTCAACAAAGTATTTGAAACCTTTTTGAATCTGAAATGCTAAGTTCAGTTCAGTTACATTAACGTTATGTATTTTTAAGCAACACGAGGACTATTTATGGATGGATCTCGTAAGTTTGAATAACGGTAAGATGACGAGGACGACACCTGAGCTTTCTGTGCCACATCAACAAGAAGATTACTTTTTACAAGTCAGTAAGATTTACAAGTCATTACTTTTTCTCAGAATTATAAAATTAACAAAAATTAATTGCGAATGTTATGGGAATAATGTTTTAAACTTTAAAATATACTTGATTTTAATTCGAACAGTTTTGAATACAGGACCCTGCAAATTAATAACCCTGTAGTTATTTTAAAAACTTTTTTTAACTCTATGAGCCCTGAACGCCCCGTTCGACAGGGGTCTGATTTTGGGGCGGTAAAATGAGATTAAGAGGTGAAAGTTATCTCTCGACGAACACGTTCATTAAACTCCTTTAACCGCCGCAAAGCGTCGGGTGGTCAGAGCTCATAGGGTTAAAGTTGCGGACAACTAAGCAGTATTCCTTTTGATTATTTGACAGTTCGACAATCACAGTTTAGAGAACACTATCTACTGCACTGGATTTCGTTTATTTTTCTTTATAGAAGAAATGAATTAAATTTATTTTATCATTTTTTATTTATTAATTATTTTTTAGGTTTTTATATCTTGGATTATGGAAAATTGCTAATCACTCGGATCTCGATTATTTGTCTAAAAGATACAAACAATATTTAAAAAAACGATAGCCACACATAATTTTATCTATCATTTTATATTAAATTGCAAATTGGTCGCCTTAGCCCTAGCAGCTGATTCGCCAGTAATACTTTTGAGTTTCAATTAATTAAGTATTACTTTCATTCTGTTCCTGATTCCCTTAAAAATATATTTTTCAGCATCAATTATTAATCCTATGCATAATTAATTTTGAAAATAATTCGATGCACCTACTACAAAGACCTGTTTATTGATCCGAAATATAAATATATATACTTGTTTTAAATTGAATTCTCCCGGGTTAATTAATTCGCATCTTCTTATTATTCTGCAGGTATTTTTAACAATCAAACTTTAAAAATAAATAAATAAAACGTCAAAATGACGCCCCGTCTTGAACGGTGAGTGAGAGGCACCATCCGAGTGCAAAGGGTAAATAGACTATAAATTTGTTATTTAGAGCCTCCATATTAACCTTACACTTGCTCTCACTATTGTTAAACATTTTTAGCAGTAATTCTCTTAATGCCATTAATCTGCTAGTAATTCTCTTAATGCCATAATACTGATTATTAAATGAGCTTCCGTTATTCTATTATTCTTCGTGTAAGCAAAATATTTCTTTAAAAGAAGAAAATCATATTTGATAAATCAATATACATAAATTAAATACTTGATAAATGAATTAAATATATTGAGATTTATGCAAAAAAAAAAAATGTTTTAAAAAAATTTATTTTTAAGAAAGAATTACACATATTGATTGATGTAGAAATTATTTCCGTGTGATACTTATGGAAATTATCCTTTAAAAACGTCAAAAACTCGCTTAGTTTTTAATTAAATAAAATACTAATAAGTATCTTTTAAAAAAATCACTTGGGGGTGCACATTTTCTCTCTCCAAAGTATAATTGTGTCAGATTTAATAGTTATCCATTAAACTGTCTGGTAAAGAATCAAGACACATTCTTTTCTGTTATTAACAGAGATAATTAGCTGTATGGTTCGGCCCCCCCCTTCCTTCCATTGCAAGGTCACCTTCATCCAGGTTGCCATGAAAAACTCTCAATACTAAACTTATCGAAACAATTCACCACCCAAGAAAAAATAATTACAACCATATTTTCTCACGTTTCATTTGTTGTAAGCACAACCCAACACAGCATGATGTCTCCCAAACAAGCTGGTCCTCCTAACGATCTCATGATGAAGCTTCTACACCTGCCCCCCTCTTTTTTTTCTTCCCCCCCCCCCCCGTCATTGAGTCGGCTTTTTCAATTACGAGTCTTGATGAACTCAGCGATGATGAAGAGTCACGTGCGGTTACCACGTGGTGTTTCTCTACAAACAAGTATTTTTATCATCTGCCCCTTTCACAACCCCCAAATGACAAATGCACTTCATTTCTTCCCCTCCGCCCACCCCTTCTCTTTTCTTCCTTTTGGGACATCTGGAGAGGGGGTACTCGAGAACGACCATGTGTGAGACACGGGATATACTTAGAAGGTGTTCCGTTTGCTTTGGGGTTGAAGTGGGGTTGCTGAATTATGATGCCAGTTAAAATGGTACCTAGTACAACAATGGTAAAGCATTTGCCACAAGTACAGAAAATGTACTGTACACAAGTTGTGATTATCGTTCAGAGATTTTTGTAAATTATTAACCTAGGGTTACGACATCTTTTTCTAATATAAATGCGTTAAGTACCTTTTAAAATAGCTTACAAAATTTATTATTTTAAAAATATTAAAAAGTTTATTTTCTTTTTAAATATTTAAAAAGAAGTGTAATTTTTATTTTTTATTTTCCCCATATTAGCACATAAAAGTGCAATTGAAATAAAAAAAGGTATTATTTTATAATTACACTTTTAATGCGAACTTTTTAGAAAAACGTTTATGAGCATACAAGGAATTTGCGTTAGAATTTCATGAAAATTAAAATTGATTTTAAGTATCTTATAAGAACTCGGAACATAAGATGAATGCGGAATTTTATTTAAGTGTTTAACTGAATTCTTTATTATAATTTGTATATAATTTCCTCAAAAATTAAGACGTATTTCAAAGATATCTAATTTAAGCCTCGTTTTGAAAAAAAAAATATTTTTAGTCCCCTGGATTTTTAAAATATTAATTGTATTAAACAACATATTTAATAATGCTATTTCAGTCGCATATAAGCATATCTTTTGGAAATTAAATGTTAAAAAGAGTTGCATATTTTGGCCTATTATTATTATTATGAAAGTCATACACATTACGTTTATTATTATTATGAAAATCAATCATCTTGCACATTTGCATCAATGTTGGAACTAAACTAATTCAAAGTTGTCGGAATCATGATAGAAATATGATTCATTCAAAAATTCATATTAAGAAAACATCGGTTTAAAATTAAAAATGAAGAAAGCAACAATTTTTAAAAAAAAGGCAGTAAGAATATATTTTAATTATAATAGACATAATAAATCTCTACTAATAAAAAAGCAATATGCGTGTTTTGTATTCTGTAACACAAATACTTGAGAGAATGTGAATATAAAATATTAATGCAATTTTAATTAAAAATCACGTGAGATTTTGGCTTCTTTTTTTTAATAATTTCCAAAAATATTATTTCAAAAATATAATTTTAACTCTATTTCAAAATTTGAAAAATTATATTTTTGCTACCAATTTAAATGCCGTATATTTTTTTCCAGCTTTTGCATTTAAAAAAAAAATTAATTTTGCGTAATTTCAGATAGTACATACATTCTGGCAATAAAATACAAATCCTTTCTATTGTATCATCAAATATTTAAACGCAAGATTTTTCTTCTACTGATGAAATATTTGTGGAAGAGAGATATTGTAGAATAAGAAAGTGAAATGACATCTCATCAAAAGACAAAGGTCTATATAAAGTGGATTGCACAAAAATACAAAATTTTTTCATTGCACTATGACATCATGGGACTCGATTCCATTTCGGAGATTCATATCAACAATAAAAAGATGATTTAAATATCCGGCACAATTTTCTGTTTAAATATGCTTTGAGGGAATTCTAAACATAATATATAAAAGGTTAACATGAAATCAAATCAATTTTTCGACAAATCAGCTGGTCGCTAAAAGCATTAGCATTGAGAATTGCAAAATTATTCCATGATATACAATCGAACTATTCCCTGGCTCAGATTTCACGGGAATATATCGTTCTTACTTTGACTGAGATATCCTGGGAAAGATTACACAAAAGAGATGACCACACAGGAGCAAAACCACCCACCACACAGGGGTGGGGAATATCTTCCGTCTCAAAATGACAACCCTCAATCGGAATGACAAGAAAATAAAGCAACTTTCTACCAGGGAGGCGTTATTCAATAAATCGGATCACTTAAAGGGTTGGACAGGAAGCCGGGATTCTATTCCAACCCAAGGTGCGGTGGATTAATCATTCTAGCTCAATTTTGACAATTGTTCGAATGACTAGTGCTGGAATTCTACACTGGAAGCAAAAAAATTTCCTTCTTTTTTCTTTCCCCCTTTCCCGGAGAGGGTGACTAGATCAGGGGAAAAAAAAAAATCAATTTGTTTAAATCCTTGATTTGGAATAGTTTGATTATTTGGTTTATCTCTATTTGTACTGACTTCCGATAGACAACCAGCTGGAATGATTTTTGTGCGATTTGCTCGTATGCTAACACAAAATGTTCCATTTTCTATAATAGTCTATTTTCTGTGGGCGGTTCGTCACATTTTCTACCTCGTTATTAGTTGTCTGGTACTAGTAACGCGGTAGAAAATATGACTTTGAACCGCCAACAGAGGGACAAGGGAAAAAGGTTAGGAGCGCCGGCGCCCGTAGGGGTCTCCGGTCGGCTAAAACTTTTGAACTCTGCTACTTGGTTTGATCATGAGTAAGAAACCGCCAACAGAAAATACACAGACTATAATATACGGTAAACGTATGTTAATATATGAATGTTAGTATATGAGCAACATTTATTAAAACAAATGAAATAATTGTGATGGTATACGAATAAAAGAATAACGAGTTTTATTTTGAATAGTTGGATATATTTTATAGCTGATAAAATAAACTTAATTAAAATATAACTTAAAATAAAAATATAGCTGGTTTTGTAAAATGGTGATAGAAAAAAATGACCTCGAAAGTTGCATTCGCTATAGTTTAGTTATATTAACTTCCCTTTTTAAAGCAGCACTATTGCTATTTTGGGACAGACCTCGTAATTTTGAATCACAGTCAGATGACGAGAACGACACCCGAGCTGGCACTCCCTTCTCCAAACTTCCATATCGCACCAGCGGGAGGACGTTTGGTCCAAGCTGATTTAACATGCACCACACCCGCTTACACTGTAGTTCTTCGATGGAATTCGGTCTCGAGCCTGAAACCCTCCGGTTCCGAAGCTGAGACCTTACCGCAGGCCACCGTGGCCTTGCATTCCCTATAGGGTTCAATCTGATTCTATATGTGTAAAACATTACACATGTTTTGGACTCTTTCCTTTCTTCTGATGGGAATAAAATTTAATGCAGTTATACAATTTTCGGGTTAAAACGGATAAGAAATTTAACATATATATACTCATGAACACGAATGGACGGACCGACAGATGGTTAATTCTTTGATAAATTTGATCCCAAATGTGATATGGATATAAAATCTGAAAAGATTCAACAGAGTGATGTATCGACGAAGAGGAGCAAGGTAATTAAACATGCCCATGTATATTTGAAGAGGCACCATGAGGACAAAACCTTGAAGAAAACAGGCCAGTTTTTGAATTTAAATACGATGAAGGGGCGAAAAAATAACAGTTATCCTTACTAGACGAACAAGGATGGCAGGGGGGGGGGGAATTATCTGCCCTTTGCACCATTTACCTTCGCTACGCCACTGTATTAAGATGTTCAAGAACGAATTTGACAGCGAAGTTGACCTTTATATAAAATATTTTGTATTCTAAGTATTTATAGGCCCGAAAAACAAAACTTACTTGACCGATTCATAGACAGCAGGTTTCCATACCTTTTAATAGTTAATTATATTACCGTAACAGATATAATTACAATAATGATGAGTTGTTTTTTAGATATATGCTTTTTCTTTGGCTATTTTGCCTGAAACTGTCCTTGATTTCAACTTTACATCAGGAATAAGAAGAAAAAAAAGGGACAATGTTATTTAAAAATTAGATTAATAGTTATCATTAAAGAATATTAAAGAACGAGAAAATTCAAAAATATAAACGATATAAAATGTATTCAATATATTTATATAAATGGTTAAAATTCATTACGAGTTGAAATGAATGAGTTTTTGATAATTCGTATCTACAGTCGCGTCAAATCAATGTAAATCAAAAATTCGCATTATGTAATCCCGCTTATGTAGTCATGTTTTATGAAAACCTCACCGTAGTACAAGTTTTGACTGTCATTTCTTCAACATAAAATCAACATTGATATTTTGAGTCACTTACTAACTTACTCAAATCAATTTTTCAATTGACGAATCGTGGTTTTGAAATCAAAACTATTTTTGACAGCTAAAACGACCTCGCAGCAGTTTCAACAAACAAAGAAATTTGTATTAATATAGATGTTTAAAAAGTGTTTAAATTCATATTAAATTTTCCTTTAAAAGATTTCTAAGATTTTGTTACCTTTCTTTATACAACTTTTTCTTCCCTTTTGGACAGTATGTCACACATCGAAAATGTTAAACTTAATACTAGCTTGAGTCATATAAGCAAGATCCAAGTTTATGTATTCTTCAGTAAAAATATTTTGAAAACAACATAAAAATGGTCTAAGATAATTGCAAAGCTAATGCTTTCTTTACATTTGACATTTCGTTTATGTGAGCATCTTTCCTACTATTATATATTTCAAAACTGATTCAAGACGAATATTAATAATTTTAGATCAAGCAGAACACTTGTTTTCTTTATAGTTGAAAATAACTTCGTGCCCGGGCAAATACCTCCAAAAATGGATGTATTTTCATATAACAATTTGCGAATGTTTTCAAATCTATTTTGAAAATATTTATAAAAGCTAGACATTTTTAGCTGCACAGAATTTTGCAACCAAATCTAATATAGGCATTATATTTCAGTTATCTTGATCGATACAGTTCATCTCGCTGTTGATTGTTGAGGTCCCTTATTAATAATTATATATAATTAGAAATGTGAAAAATTAAACTACACAATTTTTATTAAAAATTTGATGTTTAAGAATTCGATGTTGATATTCGTTGTGGCCGCGCCATCCGATATTCTTGTGCATGGAATGATTTTACTTCTAAAATTAACTAAAATTAAAAAATATATAATCAACAACTAAACAAAATAAAATAACTAAAAATAATTCTTAGGCATTATAATTCTAGACAAAAATTTCTGTGAACCCATAAATAAATCAGATTTTCTCAAACGTTTATTTGAATAAAAGCATACTCGAAGTAAAAGCGGTCATCTAATTGGTAAAGAAAAGAGAACAATTTATTTGGGTAAATAGCGAATTTACTGTGTTTAAAGAATAGGAAATAAAACAAAGCGGTTTAAGAGATTAAACAGCAGATCTAAGCAGAAATCTAATGAACAGTTTTCTTCTTAACATTAATTTAATTTAATCTTCATAAACAATAATTAATGAATGAATTAAGTGTTCATAACGATACAATAAAATATTAACTAAGTACTAAAATTGAAACATCTAACTGTCGACAAATAAAACGCTACCTCATAATTCCTTTTCAGTTAAGATCTTTTAAATTTAACTTTCTCAAATGCGCGCGTTTATAACGCTATATATTCGTGTGAACCATAAGCAATTTTTGAAATCTTCAAGAAATCCACATGAAATTTGGAAGAAAGTTACTAAAATCATCTTTTAAAAAAAAAGAAAGAAAGAAAGAGAAAGAAACTTAAAAGTTCAGACAAGCCTATAAGTTAGAACGGTTGAAATTTCTACATTTTCTTTTTTCTGCGGTTGAAATTTTTCAACCGAAGAAAATATACCATAGCCTCTCTTCTACCTTGTGTTTAAAGCAATAATATACAAAATTTACTTGGGTGCTGAAAAAATTATTTAAATTTTGTAGTGTGTATTTTCTTTTGATGTGATACATAAATTATGCTTAAATTTTATTATAGAGCTGCATTTTATATGGCATGGTGTTGTTATAAATGAAAGTTTCGGATTTGAATTAAATAATAACTAGATTTTGGCATTATACAAGTGAGAGAGACCACACAGATTCAATATCAAGCAAATCAACAATTCTATATTTCCCATTATTATTACTAAAGAATGCTTATCGGAACAGTAAATAAAAATACTAATAGAATAGAGTAAAGAAATATAATTAGCAAATAAATTGCTAAAATAGAATAATTTTAAATTTACCTCTAGCTCTTTCAGATGATTTGATATTTTCGATTCTGGAATTTTTGGGTCAATTGCAACAACCACATTCTTGTATCCTCCATCGGAATCAATCAGAATATTTGCACGTGCCGTCACATAAGTCCAAGCGATAAACTGCAGACACAAACCCCAAAACATTTCCTCAGAATTCCTTTTCTACAATGAGTCCGCAATATTCAGAATCACAAACTTCTACTACAGTCTTTCCTTCCTTTCCTCGCTTGTTGACATAGCATATCGTTTGGTGATAAAAACCTCGCGGTTAGAAGAGGAGAACGCACAATCTGCCTCACATTAGCAACGCCCGTTCTCCACCAATAGGACAAAATCACCCCCAAAAATAGGATCTTGGGTGGGGGGAGGTTTTTCCTTCAGGCTAATCCCCCAACAAATGTCAATCGTAATTACCCTCAAGAAGGAATCCGATTCTTTTGCTGTTCTTATTCTAACAGATAAATTCTTTTTCTATAATTCGAATGAGTCATTCGGAACTGCAGACGATAACATTTTGCACTTTGCGCTGGACCACTCAACTCACGGTATTATCTTTTGTTTCGTTCTGTTCCGAGGCAGGAGAAGGTAAACAACTGTGAGCTGAGATAAAACTGGATGTGATACTAAATAGAATGTAATCCGGTGCATTTTGGGGTAATGCGTACGGTTGGTTTGGCGTCTTTTCCGGTGTTTTGTGTGGAGTTCGTTACGCACTCCCTCTCCTACCTGTTTCCTTTTGACCGTTGTGAGGTATACAAAATAAACGCCCGGATACGTGCGTGTGTCATCTTGTCGTAAATTATTCTTCGAGAGTGATAGTCGCGTTTTGACCCTGGAATCTCGTATCTAAATTATTTCAGTGTCAATAATTCGTCGAAAAGTGCAATGAAAATGTGAAATCTCTTTTTAATGAGAAAATTTGACATTTGATGTAATAAATATAAACTAAAAGAGAATAATGGATTTTTTGTTTTGTTTAAATCATGCTCATAACGTACTGCAGGATTTAAAAAATTGTTTGCTTAAAATAACAAAAATATACTCTAGTGAGGAGTTTAGAGAAATATATACATAACTTTCAAGCTGTTAATAATTCAAATAAAAAGAGGAAGTTTCTTTTGATTAAAGAAATGGCGCCGCTGATATTACACACGAGATTAAAACAGAAAGGAATAATCCATTTTTTTAGCTCCCTGTCATAAGGTAGTGCAGGGATTAAAAAAAAAAATGTTGGCTTAAAATAATAATAATATGAAAAAAACATGTTCCAGAAGGCGGAAAAAGCAGATGAATCTGAAAATGAAGATATATTTAGAGTGGAACTTTTAAAATAGATAATAGTTGAAGTAAAAACTGTGAAATGAATTTTAATGAGAAAATTTGACATTGCACATATTAAATATAATGTAAATTAGAAAGAATAATATGAATTAAAAAATTATAATACTAAAGCAGGATTAGGAAAAATCGCTTGCTTTATATAAAAATGAAAAGACATATTCTCGAAAGAATAATAATAATAAGGGAATGAAAACACACATTTAGCTGATAACTCTTAAATTAGTCAATACTGATATAAAAGGTTATTTAATGAAAAAATTTTAGATTGCTCGAAATAAAGAAAATAATTAGAAAAGATTAATTGATTTTTTTAAAAAAAATTAAATCATGATCATAAGCTATCTTAGAGCGGGATTTTAAAAAATTGTTTTTTTTGAAATAAAAAAAATCAAATAAAAAATAAAATAGTGGATAAAAATGGATCAATGAAAATATTTATTCATTTCGCTTGAAACTTTAAAAATAATAATAATTGAAGTTAAAGGTGCCATATATCATCCCATATGCGATATTATTAAATACATGCGCTAAACTGGAGATAAATGTATGACGTATTGATCAAAAACAAATTAACGAAATTATTTAAGTAAAGAAATGCAAAAAATAATTGGAAAAATATAACATCTCATAAAATGCGTTTATGTGAAATTTTTACTCCAATTTTCAAAATAAATTTATTGAAAGAAACTTTTTAAATACATTTTTTCTAGAGCCTTTTATATATATATATATATATATATATATATATATTAAATCTATCCCGTTTTTTTTTAATTCACAATTCATTATCATAAATATTATGAAATCTTGAGATGCTTGAAAAGAATATTAATAAAATTTTCTTCTAGTTAGTCCCACTGTATGTAAACAAAATTCAAATCAATTAACTGAAAATTAATATCTGAAAATAATGCAGTAGGGTGTTCTCATTTAGAACATACAGATACAAAAGGTTTTATAATTTTAGTGCATGAAGATGTGAATGAAAATTGGATTATAAAATTCCATCTTTAAAACATGAGACAATCCAAGATAAATAAAAGTGAGTAAAAAAATTATTAATGGAATGCGAACAACACCGATAAAAAAATAATTGCAGTTTTTTGCGAGTATACCATTTCGTTCTTTCAGATCGTATCCGTATTACAAAAATCATTGAATTATCCTTCGCTGACAATGACACGTGCATCAAATTACTGAATTTTTAGTATTTAAATCTGTAGTTAAGTGGAAATATTAAATAACTTAAAACACAAAAATCACTTAGAAACGCTCCAGTATCTCAAGTTCCTTTATGTTAACATTGGGATTGCAATAACAATAAATGTCTCAACTAGGATGTATCATCTAATTAGGTGATTAAATATGTAAAACAAGGTGTCGAATGCAGGCGACATTTTCCTAACTAAGTATTTCTGCACTGTTCGTAATCACATACCCTGTGCTCCTGTTTGCAAAAAAAAAAAAAAAAAAAAAAAAAAGTTCCTATGCAAGAAAAATCAGAAAATAGTTTTCTTGACGAGCCATCCATTTATTCACATCGAGCCACCCCTTTTTTTTTACACAATTTCTGATAAGCAATTCCATATCATGGTTACGAATAATTCTTCAAAACAATAAAACTTATTTTCTTCATAATTACTAATTTCACAAGAAATTTGCTGTGTTTCCGCGTGATCGTTAAAATAAATTTTCTCAGCCTTTCCTCACGAGTTACTCATCGCTCACACTCCACGTGAACGTCTACTTTTCTTGACTATCAACAAATAAGAAATCTTTTCTGTATAAATTTTAAGACAACAGGAATGCGCTGCCTTGTAGGGTTAGTAAGAGGAACTACTCCGGACACAATGGTTTAAAAGCAAGCGATTAATATATAAATAGAGTTAACGGAAGATATATTGTTATTGAATGGAAAAAATAGTCTATTATCATTGCAAAGAGAGCACTGTCAAAGATCATGCGCAATATTGTATTTTCCGAAATCTAATTTGATATTGAAAGATCTCAGTAATATTTTACAGATAATCCGCATCTTTGAATCTTTTCCACACAAGTCACGGGGGCTTTGTGACTTTTGGCAAGAATGTGGGTTCGAAATACGAATCCATAGACGTGGTGCGTAGACATAAGCACGGTGCAGGATCCTGATAAGCCGCGTTCCGACGACCCGTGGCTTTACGGATTTGTTCATAAATCTGTCAACTGACCCATTGTATGACCATCCTCGAGAAATCAGAGCCGTTCCGCTGTTGAAAAGTTTACCAAATTTAGCTTGGAAATTCAAAATCAAAAATAACAGAAAAATTTTGACATTAAATTTTGTATGGATGCCTCACTCAATTCATGACACAAGTAACTTCATATCTTTAAAATAGTTCTCAT